>CM076685.1:12592008-12644508 GCA_038501925.1 Xenopus petersii
GATTAATTACTATTATTGTTAAATTGTAGCGCGAACACGGACAATAAAAACATAAAATATGAGAGAGGATCCTGAGAAGGAGCAACCGAAGCTTAGGGTATGAGGCTACTATTATCATTATAATGAATTATTATGAACAAGACAAATTTATTTTTTAATTTATTATTAATTTAGTAGCAACATAATCAGCAACAATTTAAGAATGTATTAAATTTGAGTTGAAGATAACATCTAATGCGACAACTATAGCCCAGAAGCTCCTCAACCGTCACGTGGGAACTTTTTTGTCTCATCATAAAACGCAAGGTGGGTGGAAACCCAACATTGCTCATGACCCATCAATAGGGAGGGATATGCGAATTTGACCCGTTTCGTTCCGCCATAAATTTGCCGCTGGCGAAATGTTGCCATTAAAGTCTATGGGCGTCGAAAAAATGTTGTTGCACGCACCACGTCATACAAGTCTATGGGCATCATTTTTGAGGCGAAACAAGGCGAAAAAATTCACCCATCCCTACCCATGAACACCATCACCACGGACAAAGCATGGCAGTGGTAGCTTTATTTTGTAGGGGTGTAGGAGGAAACTAGTAAGGATGAAGAGTGTGAAGAATGAACCCAAATTTAGAGGAAACCAAGGGACTTAGAAGTAGGGTTGCCACCTTTTGCCACAGTTTAATCCAGGCAGGGGGCGGGCACATGGTGCAATTGGGCGGGGTTGTGGCGTAAGGAGTGAGGCTACGTCAATCATACCGCACCTGCACCGTTTTCCTAATTTGGAAAACCGGGCAGGCAGATTTGACCTTGGCAGCCCTTCAAAAAACCGTGCTGTCCGGGTCAAAACCAGGCAGATGGCAACCCTACTTAGAAGACCAAGACAGAGGTTCAACTTCCAGCAGGACAACGACCCTAGACAGACAAAATTACACCAGGGTTTCTAACAAAGACCTTAAAGATCTTGGCTCAGTCAATAAAATGGAGAATTTGAAAGCTTTAAGAATTGCTTACACCTACCCATACTCAACTTGACAGTTCTTGAGCAATTTTTTAGAAGAATAGGCAAAAACTGCCCAATGCACATGTGCATCAGTAGTGACTTATCCCAGGTGGTTCTACCAAGTGTAACACAAAATATACAAGGGGATAAATACTTATGCAAGGCACTGTATGCCATGGTATCACTTAGCACTGAAATATTAGATAGGTTATACATTGGCTTCTGTATGTAAAGACATTAGACAGATGTATGAAAATGAAAGTTTTAATTACAACCAGCGAACATCACAAATGATCCTTCCGCTACTATCATTGGAATAATCGTAATTCTGTGAGTTAAACATCAAACTTGATCTCTGACCAATTTAAATAACTGGAAGAGGCGAAGCAGTTGACATTTAACATACACACCCACAGCAAAAATATCCTAACAAGGCTCAATGTGAGAAGTGTTCCGCTGCCAATATCTACAGAAATCGCCTTGAAAGAAGAGCAGCACATTTGGGAAAAGAATGGCTGTTGTGAAAATTGCTTTCAAACATAAGCAACAACTGCCAGACTGTTATCATTGTAGATAGAGGACAGAAATAACTAGCAATGAGAAGAGCACGAGTATTTACTCTAGTTTTCCCAACTGGAACGAAAGGCATCTTTCCCTACTATCCCATAGTCACACTTCCTTCCCAGAGACTATTATCCACTGTTACTACAGGCACCATCTCTCCCTACTATACCTGCTATCCCACAGTCACACTCCCTTCCCAGAGACTATTATCCCACTGTTACTATAGGCACCATCTCTCCCTACTATACCTGCTATCCCACAGTCACACTCCCTTCCCAGAGACTATTATCCACTGTTACTATAGACACCATCTCTCCCTACTATACCTGCTATCCCACAGTCACACTCCCTTCCCAGAGACTATTATCCCACTGTTACTATAGGCACCATTTCTCCCTACTATACCTGCTATCCCATAGTCACACTCCCTTCCCAGAGACTATTATCCCACTGTTACTATAGGCACCATCTCTCCCTACTATACCTGCTATCCCACAGTCACACCCTTCCCAGAGACTATTATCCACTGTTACTATCAGGGCCGCCATTAGAAATCACGGGGCCCCGTACAACAAAATTTTTGGGGCCCCCTGGGCCCCGCCCACACTGACGACCAAGCTCCACCCCATTTTCCCGCCCACTCCACATCGCAGTTAAAAGACCACACAGACATCAGCGCTAAAAAAGTAACCCCCCCCACACAAGTTGTAAAAAGCTATTGATGGTCAGGGCCCCCTTATAAAAAATTGGGGCCCCAAAAAAAAAAAATTAAAAATTTTTTTTTTTTAAAAAAAACATTGGTGGCAGGGGCCCCCTTATAAGTTAAAAAAAACTTGGGGCCCCAACAAAAAAAATGTAAAAAAAACTAAAAAATAAACAAACATTGGTGGCAGGGGCCCCCTTATAAGTTAAAAAAAACTTGGGGCCCCAACAAAAAAAATGTAAAAAAAACTAAAAAATAAACAAACATTGGTGGCAGGGGCCCCCTTATAAGTTAAAAACAAATTGGGGCCCCAAAAAAAAATTAAAAGAAAAAAAAAAATTTTTTTGAAAAAAAAAAAAAAAAACATTGGCGGCAGGGGCCCCCTTATAAGTTAAAAACAAATTGGGGCCCCAAAAAAAAATTAAAAGAAAAAAAAAATTTTTTTGAAAAAAAAAAAAAAAAACATTGGCGGCAGGGGCCCCCTTATAAGTTAAAAACAAATTGGGGCCCCAAAAAAAAATTTGAAAAAAAAAAAAAATTTTTTTTGAAAAAAAAAAAAAAACATTGGCGGCAGGGGCCCCCTTATAAGTTAAAAACAAATTGGGGCCCCAAAAAAAAATTTAAAAAAAAAAAAAAAAATTTTTTTTGAAAAAAAAAAAAAAAACATTGGCGTCAGGGGCCCCTTACGAGTTAAAAAAAAAATTGGGGCCCCAAAAAAACATGTTTTAAAAAAAAAGATTGGTTGCAGGGGCCTATAGAATATTAAAATAATACATTGGTGGCCAGGAGATTAAAAAAAAAAAAATACACAAACTGGTGTTCAGTAGAATTGAACTCACGGCTTCAGTACTTCAACTTCACCTCCTTTCGTGACTTCGGGTCTTTTCACTGCTTCAGGACTTCGGCTTCGGCTGTTTTCGTGACTTCGGGTCTTTGCGCTGCTTCAGGACTTCGGCTTCGGCTGTTTTCGTGACTTCGGGTCTTTTCGGCGCTTCGTGACTTCGGCTTTTTCCGTGACTTCGGGTCTTTTCGGCGCATCGGCTTCAGCTTTTCGGCACTTCCGCATTCGGCAGCACAGAGGCAAGACGTACGGCTCGGGCGCTCGTAAGGGGGGCCCGGATCTTCAAAAAATGCAGCGCTGCCGGGCCCCCCTTCATGCCCGGGCCCGGTACGCTTGTCCCCCCTGTCCCCCCCTGATGGCGGCCCTGGTTACTATAGACACCATCTCTCCCTACTATACCTGCTATCCCACAGTCACACTCCCTTTCCATAGACTATTATCCACTGTTAGTATAGGCACCATCTCTATCTCCCTACTATACCTGCTATCCCACAGTCACACTCCCTTCCCAGAGACTATTATCCACTGTTACTATAGGCACCATCTCTCCCTACTACACCTCCGATTGCACAGTCACACTCCCTTCCCAGAGACTATTATCCACTGTTACTATAGACACCATCTCTCCCTACTATACCTGCTATCCCACAGTCACACTCCCTTCCCAGAGACTATTATCCCACTGTTACTATAGGCACCATCTCTCCCTACTATACCTGCTATCCCACAGTCACAGTCCCTTCCCAGAGACTATTATCCACTGTTACTATAGACACCATCTCTCCCTACTATACCTGCTATCCTACAGCCACACTCCCTTCCCAAATACTATTATCCCACTGATACTATAGGCACCATAGAGGCTGTGCAACTAAACAATGTCAGGGCTTAGGGAAATTGCCCCTGCTATGATCCCCTTTATATACTCTACATAAAGCTCACAACCATTCAGCTCTTGGGAAATACAACTGCCAAATTTGGCAATGGAGATCTGTTATTCATGAAAGCTGCATGTCTCAGTTTGTTAAGAATTACATAGTAAAAGTAAATGACACATTCTCATTCTTAAAAGAATAAAAACTGTATTTTTTCTTCACTCTAAACTGGAACAGATTTTACTGGAGTTAGCCAAAATACTGAATGATTGGCGACAAATCAACCTGTAAATATTTATGAAACAAAGACAGAAATGATATATTCTTTCCATGCCTTCAGCCCTCCATTTCGTTCAGTTTTCCCCTTTCTGCCTCCTCTTTCCATAATGCTCTTTTGACGTTTGCACTTTATATTTATGGTAGATCAGGTTGAGCTCTATGAATTTACTGCTGACAATAAAAGCTTGAAAGCGTACTAAATATTATCTGTTTCCAAAGAGAAACAAGGAGCATAAAGTTGAGAAGGAACGTAAGCCTTACTGGAGTAATCAGAAGCCTGTGCTTTTGTAAAACAGCAAACGCTACAATTGCTCGATAACTGGAACGAGAATAACTTCACTTTTTGAAAGGGCCATTATAAAAACAATTAGCGTTTCTAGCCACAGTTACGCTAACCAGTGTTTTATTTAATCTTTCTTTACCCCTACCACTTCAATCTACTGTGCCTTGAAAGTCTAAAACTTGTGCTATTAGGGTCAGGGCACACAGGCAGATTTGGGGAGATTAGTCGCCCGACAACAAATCTCTTCTTCGGGCGACTAATCTCCCCGAACTGCCTCCCCTGCCAGTTCAGGGAGATTAGTTGCCCAAAGAAGAGGTGATTTGTTGTTGGGCGACTAATCTCCCCGAATCTGCCTTTATGCCCTGACAGTTAAGGGTAAGGCCACACTGAGGCAACTTTGGGCGACTATTGAAAACGCATTGCGGCGTGTGCATTAGCGCAGGCGACTTTGCATTGTAGCCTATGGGGGAAAAACACTGAGGCAGTTCGGGGAGATAGTCGTGCAAAAGACGAGGCGATTAGTCGCCAGGCGACAAAATCTTCCCGAATCTCCTTGTGTGGCCTTACCCTAAGAGTGTGGGAAGTTCAAGGAGTAGCCAGAGGAAACCAGTGAACATACAAACTCCTTACAGATAGTGTCCCGGCTGGAATTGAACCTGGGATGCCAGAACTGCAAGTCAACAATGCTAACCATTGCCACTATGCTGCCCCAATCACATCACTCTACAGTCTCTGTGGTTCAAAGGCAAGTATCCAACTGGCTTCATTTAAAGGGGTTGTAACTGAATAGAAGGGGTTGTGTGGGGTCACAAGGAAACATGTGGTCATTCTGCCTGAGAAAATAGCAGATTAGTCTTTTAAACTTCTATTATCGGTTATCAGTGGGAGGGGGCATAGAAACTCTTTACAGATAATGCCCTAACTGGAATCAAAATCATCTCTGCACTACTGAGGCAACATACTGCCACTATCATATCAGTCTACAGCCTCTGGGGTTTGATTCTACTCAACATGGAGTTGGTATGTTCCCCGTGACCCCTTAAATGCAAATCCACACTGGCATATGAATGCTTATTATATTTGACCATGTTCCTAGATTAAAGGTGGCCGTACACAGGCAGATTAAAGCTGCCGATATCGGTCCTTTAGACCAATTCGGCAGCTTTTCTGCCCATTTGTGGGGCCCCTCAAAGGGTCCTCCCAATCTATATCAGGCCAAAAATTGGGCAAGTTTGATTTTTTCTGAGATCCAGGACCACGTCGGCTAGTTGATGCCGTCCTGCTACCTGTATGCGCTCATTCGTAGCATTGTAATGCGATCGTTCGGCCCCAAATGAGCAGATCTAATATGTATGGCCATCTAAAGGTTGTTGGTCCAAAGGTCCATGGCCAGGATGAGGCCCTATGAAGGGTTTTCAAAGGGTTAGTTCAAGATGTCTCCAAGTGCAGGCACATATGTAGTAAAGTGTTAGTTCTGCAGTCCTAAGATTAAATAGGAATAGCCTAAATATTCGTTTAGAAATGTTATTTCCCACAGGTGTATCGGCAAAGCCACAATGCTTAAACGCTCTGTAGAAGAATCAAGCTGTCAGCTAAGGATATAGTACATACCAAACCAATCCATCAGTCGGCATAAAGCAAAAATTACAGAGCACAAGGCCATGGCCATCTGAAATTACAGGAAGGGGCTATGAAGGTCTCAGTAATTCACAGATGCAATTTCCTTGTTTCATTGGTTGACCAATTTAGGATAAAATGAGAAGGATTCAGCTCGGTTACATTGATTCCGAGAATGCCATCACATTGCTCTTGCCCCTGCATAGCCTGTGAAAGTGACATTTAAAGGCACTATAATCAAAATAAGCAGTTGGAATCCTAGCCTGAAATCAAGCTCAAATGCTTAGAAATGCACTGCTGTGCTGCTGTACGCTGAACTTTACACTTCCTACCAGCTATGCATTTGGTCCTGATTCTTCTAAATCAAACTTCAAATCACAAGAGTCACAAACTCATAATGGGCACATTTGCACTCATGCAGCAACCCAATCAATTTTTTTTAATTGAATAGGCTTATTTATTTAAAAAGAAAAAAAAATCAAATGTGTGAGGTATTAGAGGTTTCTTCAACTTCAAATAAACAATTAAAAAATATTACATTAGTTTGCTTATTTATTAAAATATCAGAATATTAAAAACTAGATTGAATACAATTGGGGAGGAAAACTTGAATACAACCTTAAAAAAAAACGTGAACATATTTAATATCAAACAAAAATGGCTTGAATTTTGTATTGACTTCTACTTGAGCTTTTAGATGCCAAAGTTATACATTGGAGTTTTTTTAAGTTTTTTTTTTGTGCTTATTACCAAACATTTGATTTTCTGAAAAGATCCTTCTAATTTTTGCAGAAAAAAAAATCTAATCATGGCAAAAATATGAATTTGAATGTTGATAAATCACCTCCTAACGGTTCTTTCTGCATCTTAAATAAACAAAAATATGGGTCTTTAAGGAGAACTAAAGAAGTAGCTAGAAATGTTGTACATGATGCTTCTGTACCAGCCCAAGGCAACCACAGCCCTTTAGCAGTAAAGATGCGTCTCCAAAGATGCCCCAGTAGCTCCCCATCTTCTTTTTTTCTGCTGATTCACTGCACATGCTCTGTGCTGCTGTCACTTACTGAGCTTAGGGAGCCACTCACAATATACAGTACACATAGAATAGAAATGTCACAATATAAGGCTGATTAGTAATTAATACAGATAATTACTACATGGCAGCACAGAAACCAGCGCAATTAGCCTCAGAATTTAATAATCAGCAAACCTGTAGCATCAGCTTATATTAAAGGGGAAGCTCATTTTCTGCTGGATAATTTGTGACGAGCCCTAAGCTTAGCTTCTCAACAGCCAATCAGAGCCCACTGAGCATGTGAGTGTCACAGACACTTTCCAAGATGGTGACCCCCTGTGACAAGTTTGAAGTCCTGGATCATTGCTGCTATTGACAAGCTGAAACTTTAGCCTCGTGCAATAAGTTCACTATATAAAACATGGCATTTTTAGCCCTATTAATTTTTAGGGTTTAGTTCTCCTTTAAATCTGACTGGCAGAATAAGCTATGCCAATATACTTTCATTAGAATTCATGGAAATCAAAGCATATCTAGACCATTAAAGTAGCAAGACTGACTATACATGTACTTAATGGATCACAGTAATTGGACTGGAGGATCGTTCCCTAATCAGTGCTATTTGTAGATCGCTGTCTTATGCAAACACATTTTTCAGATATTCTCATAATAACCGTAACAAGTAGTAAAATCACTCCCATGATCCCCTGCTCATCGCTGCATACGGAGCCTTGGATACATAAACATACATGAGACATAAAGAGCAGATGGAAGTGATCTCCAATGCAGTCACCGTGTATGGCCCTTCAGTCCGCTAAGATTTAGTGCTCCCGGTATAATGGCAGATGCTCCTGCAGTTGATAATGGCATTTAGCATTTATTCATCTCCAGAGATAGGCAGCAGGGAAAAGTCAAGTCCAGGCCAGATGTATTGCGTACACTTTATTCTGCCACTCCAGATTTCTCTCTCTCTATACTTCTGCTGTGCTCATAATATCCAGTTAAAAGAATGGTAAAAAAAAAAGCTTTTCTCTGTCACATGTATGGACCGACCATATGGAATTCCTCCTAAAGGTGGCCATCGACGTAACAGTAACAATCTTTCTTGGAAAAGATATTTCCAAGAAAGATTATTCGTTTCGATACACACGTGTAGAGCTAAATCATCACACATACAGGTAGAAACAATAGAATTCTACCTGTATCTGAAGATTTAGCACTAACAATGGCCGATGTTTCAAAGGCACCCGATCAAAATTTTCCGTCCAGCCCGATTGACAAACCGACCAATATCCAAGTCTTCTGCCGATATCAGTCGGCTCTTTTCCCAACATACATGCAACGAATATTGTACGAAAATTTGTCCCGTACGATATTATCTGTGCGTCTATGGCCACCTTTAGAGTATTGTATAGTAGTCGGTCTGAAAGACAACAAACCCCATGTATACAAACATTCCGATTGATTCATAAATGATTTTATTCCAGAGGTGACCAATTTAGCAGTTCTTTGAAACACAAAATGACAACATAGCAAACATTTCTATAATATATATGACTTTTTTTAACAGCTAACGCAATATACATCCCAGTTATTCATGTCTCGGGAAACTATACGAGAAAGATAGAGCAAAATCATTATATATGGACATTTATCCAATTGCATTATATCATGGGTTGAAGGCCTCCAATGAATGAAAAGCAAAAATGTTGTAGTTGTATTTTCTGAAGGGCCATTTTAGGGACAAAAAGGACATTAGTCTAGAGGTGACCCATCAGCAGACAGCATGCAGAAGTCTTCTAGGTTACTATAGGTTACAAGACCTGGCTGTTATTACGTAAGACTATTATATTCTGTAACAATTCATAGATATTTTCAGTAGCAGTATGCACAAAATGTCTCTGTCTTAAATATATTGATAATGGGTTGAGTGCAGAGGACTCTATTTGTCTATATGTATTTTGCGGTCACATCCTCATTGCACCCCCGCGTAATGGTTTTAAAAATTAGTGGTGAGCACAACTTTCCCTTGTTTGTTATAGTTTATACAGGAGTAGTGACCAGCTCCATGTTGTAGCTCCCACCCTCTCCAACTATAGTCAGGTGATCCCACTGGTGTCTAATAAAAGGGCAGCCAAGTTTGGGAGTTTTACTTTGAAAGCAGCAAGTAAGTTGCAGGTAAAACTTAGTCCCTTTGTAAAATGTTTAATGAAGCAATAGAATTCTTAATGAATCAGATAAAATTGAGCATAGGACTGGCCAGATATGGGATGACTTTGACGTAGTTGTTCAGCTTAAATATATTGCAATATATGGACAAATAATCCCTGTTTTGTTTAAAGGGTAAGTCATTTTTCAGTAGCAGTAGCACAAAATGTCTCTGTCTTAAATATATTGATAATGGGTTGAGTGCAGAGGACTCTTGTATTTGTCTATATGTTTTAGCAAGTTAGCAACAGGGTTATGGAAGATAGCTCATAGTACAAGTTGATCCAGGGACTAGTCCGATTGCCATTTTGGAGTCAGGAAGGAGTTTTTTCCCCCTCCGAGGCAAATTGGAGAGGCTTCAGATGGGGTTTTTTGCCTTCCTCAGGATGTTACTATGTATTTTCACCTACCACCGGTTCTACTGCCAATGAAAAAGGTGACATTCTGTGGAGGCTGCTAATATAAGGGGTTCCATTGGAGAAACATATAGCATTTGGTCTAATTGTAGGAAGCTAAAACTTCTTAAATTATCAGAAGATTTAGTCTAACACATTGGTGACATGGGTATAGACACCCAAAAACAGTAGGCACTACTGAATAACTGGGAATGAGTTGATTGCAATGTAATGCGCAGAACCTTTCAATACAATTTCTGTGCACGTTGGCCAGCAATATCCCTATTCCAAGAAGCAATAATGAAATTTGCATCAGCCCTTAACTGGAGACAGGGTGAAATAAACTTCAAAAAGAAAGTAGGTCACATCAAATTAAATCATAAACCAAGCCGAGAAATCCCAACAGACGAACTTGAATAAGACATCCATCATCATTTAATGTTGACTGAATAGCATTATGGACAAAAAAACGATAAGCCCAGAGGGCTATTAATAATGCAGGCATGCAGCCCTCCGTCCATCATTATTAATGCTTGATTTAAGACTAGGGACACGTTTATGCCAACTGGATAGCCAAGTAGGTTTGAGATCTTCTAAGAAATGTTCTACTGCAGAGAAAGTACATCTCACTGTCTAAATTTGAGAAAACTCAAATTTAGACAGTGAGAATGTGGGAGACCCATTATTATTTATGAGCCTGTAAAGAAAGATAAAAAAAAAAGATGCATAATATATTAGAGGCCTCTGAGGAATATATATGTATGAAGTTCTATAGCTGGAGGCTTTAATTAGCCAATGCCAACACACAGCTCTCCTTGTAGTTTAAAATGCTACTAATGGACTTCTCTAGAGAGAATTTTCCATTTAAATAAAATACATAAGCAAAAGTAAGTGGAAAACGCAAAGCAGATTTAAGTGGGACAAGACTGTTTTCATAACCATTATACATTATGCAAATCTACACCAGAACAGTTTCCAACAATCTCTGAAACCACTAGATTTATTCATGCGAACTTTTGTTCATACAGATACAGGAAACTTTCCAAACAGGTTGCATTATCGGACAAGAAATGACATTTAGCTTAAGGTGGCCATACGCGAGCCAAAAAACTGGCGATTAACTCAAATGTTGATCGGGCAGGTTTGAAAATCCCATCAAGGCAATGACTACATCAGCTCTTTGATGCGGCCCTAGGCCCAAAGGCCAGTAGCCCTGTAATTGTGAGATTGGATCAGCCAGATATTGTCACCTCAAGATGGGCATATCAGGGAAAATTCACTTGTTTGGTGACCTCACCAAAACTTCTGAGATGGCATAAAAAGTGTATAAACTGAAAATTACATATAAGAAATAGTTGGCTGGAAGAAATAATAACCAGAATTTTTGGCACAATAATGGATTGTGATACTGAACTTCCTAACAAGGAAAATGTTAAAGGGAGCCTGTCATCGGAAAACATGTTTTTTTTCAAAACGCATCAGTTAATAGTGCTACTCCAGCAGAATTCTGCACTGAAATCCATTTCTCAAAAGAGCAAACAGATTTTTTTTTTTTATATTCAATTTTGAAATCTGACATGGGGCTAGACATTTTGTCAATTTACCAGCTGCCCCTGGTCATGTGACTTATGCCTGCACTTTAGGAGAGAAATGCTTTCTGGCAGGCTGCTGTTTTTCCTTCTCAATGTAACTAAATGTGTCTCAGTGGGACATGGGTTTTTGCTATTGAGTGTTGTTCTTAGATCTACCAGGCAGCTGTTATCTTGTGTTAGGGAGCTGTTATCTGGTTACCTTCCCATTGTTCTTTTGTTTGGCTGCTGGGGGGGAAAAGGGAGGGGGGTGATATCACTCCAACTTGCAGTACAGCAGTAAAGAGTGATTGAAGTTTATCAGAGCACAAGTCACATGGGGGGGGGGGGGCAGTTGGCAAATTGACAATAAGTCTAGCCCCATGTCAGATTTCAAAATTTAATTAAAAAAAAAAATCTGTTTGCTCTTTTGAGAAATGGATTTCAGTGCAGAATTCTGCTGGAGCAGCACTGTTAACGGATTCGTTTTGGAAAAACCCCTTTAAAGAAAAAAAAAATCTAGGCGAAATTTGGCTGCTGGAATTCCATATACTCACTTAAGGTGGCCATACACGGATAGATCCGCTCGTTTGGCGATGTCGCCAAACGAGCGGATCTCCCTCCGATATGCCCACCTTCAAGGTGGGCAATATCGGGCAGATCCGATCGTGGGCCCTAGGGCCCAACGATCGGATCCTAGCTCTCACAAACCGGCGGTCGGATCGCGGGACCGCATCAACGAACAGATGCGGCCGCGATCCGACGGGATTTTTAACCCCATCCGATCGAGATCTGGCCGACTTTCGGCCAGATCTCGATCGGGGAAGCCCGTCGGGGGCCCCCATACACGGGCCAATAAGCTGCCGACACGGTCTGTCGGCAGCTTTTATCGGCCCGTGTATGGCCACCTTAAGTCACCACCACACACCATTAAAACTAAAAATACCCCTGGTCTGCCCACATTCTACTTGTTACTTTGTGAGATTAGCCCATTGCAAGTCCTTTGCAGTCATTATTTTCCTGAAACTGAAGAAAGTAGGAAGTCCTAAATGTAGGGATCCTACAATCTTCGTAATAAAACAGTGCACTAGTCCCAATCCCCATGGATGGGGACTGGGAAGAGCTGGCTATGATGAAAAAGGGGATTAACCAAACCATTGTCAAATGGGGGGTTAATGTGAAGGGAGAGGGGTGGAATGACTAATTTAACAAAAGTACAAAATGTGTTATACCAGCCCTGGCATTAGCGGGTGATTTTCTAGTTATGCCAGTGAAGTAGTGGCTGGCTGACCTACCTGAATAAACCTATAAACAGTCTTTCCAAATAATGTAGGAAATAATTTGAGCTCAGCCTGTTTAACTGCACATAAAACCGAAAGCGTGAATGTTCATTGCCGGAATAATCCTACTCAAAGGCAAATGACAATGATTTCACTCTGTTGTACATCCACTTAAAGACCCAAGGGGTGAAAAGCTGCCAGGCAGAAGGCATTTGCTATATGTGCAATAAATAGTACTGTGCGTATCAGAATTAAAGGAGAACTAAAGCTTTACTAAAGAAGTAGCTAGAAATGTTGTGCATTATGTTTTGTGCTTCTGTATCAGCCCAAGGCAACCACAGCCCTTTAGCAGTAAAGATCTGTGTCTCCAAAGATGCCCCAGTAGCTCCCCATCTTCTTTTCTGCTGATTCACTGCACATGCTCTGTGCTGCTGTCACTTACTGAGCTTAGGGACCCACTCACAATATACAGTACACATAGAATAGAAATGTCACAATATAAGGCTGATTAGTAATTAATACAGATAATTACTACATGGCAGCACAGAAATCGGTGCAATTAGCATCAGAATTTAATAATCAGCCCTGTAGCATCAGCTTATATTACAGGGGAAGCTCATTTTCTGCTGGATAATTAGCGACGACCCCTAAGCTTAGCTTCTCAACAGCTGCTCAGAGCCCACTGAGCATGTGAGTGTCACAGACACTTTCCAAGATGGTGACCCCCTGTGACAAGTTTGAAGTCCTGGATCATTGCTGCTATTGTCAAGCTGAAACTTTAGGCTGGTGCAACAAGTTCAGTATATAAAATATGGCATTTTTAGGATTTAGTTCTCCTTTAAAGGCTATAAATAGGGCAACCATCAGGAAAGAAACAGTTACACTGATCAGCTACAAAGATCTACATACTCTGGTATACCTATGATCCAGGCAGAGCTCCCTGTGGTTATAATTTACCAACATAGATACAAAACTACCTCTAACAACTAACCATTTAAACTAGAAACGAAACATGAGAAACTAAAAGGTAAAATCGGATTATAACCTGTGTAGGATTGCATGTCTATGTCTACCCCTTATTGCCCATATTATTAGACAAAATACCTATAACTGTGCTAATTGCATATTAACAAACCAATGGAGTCAAAAAGGGAAAGTACATCTATGACTACGGTCAGGTGAACAGTATTCAGGACCAAGAGAAGATGTTATCTGCCAGGTTCATATCATGGTATCTGAAGGGTAAGGCGTAGTCAGAAAAAAAGGCTAGAGGTTGGCACCAATCTAGGAGAAGAGTCAAGAATAAGTTCAATTAGCAGAAGAAAGGAATTTAGAGCACACCTAGGAACTTTCTAGGAAAAAACTACAATCAAAGCATTGAACCAGTGTCTTCATCTTCCTTTTAATGGACAGGGGGCACAACTAGAAGGGAAGGGTTCAATTTTTAATACTGGTTTTAGCCTCTTATTGGCCGACTGTGAAATAGCAGCCAGGTGACAACCCTTCCCAAAAATCTACATTGTTGGATGATTTTACTTACCCTTTCTTCTCATACAAAAGCAGGTTCAACAGCCTCCATTGCCAGACCATATGACCTTTACCCCATTCACAATAAATGAAAATATACAAAATGGCCAAATTCTTAATAAAATCAGAATAAGACTTTAGAAAGATTCTCACTAGCGTGAATGGGATCAGGTTGCTGTGCTATATACACTTGCTAACAGAACATCAAAATTTATAGTAATCCGGAGTAAAGGTTTCCTGTTTGGAATTCTTAGGAAAATGTAGAAATGACAAGTTCCTGTCCATAGTCTCCGCTGCTCCAAGGCCTAAGGACGTTATTTATGTCTGATTTCCTACATTAAAGGAGGAGAGTTTTAAAGACAAAAATAAAACCTTAGTTCCACCTTCAAGAATTTTAGACACAAATCATGTCTGAAGGACTAGACGAGCAACCCAGATAGAAAAACTGTAATGTCGGGATATAAATGAGCTCTTATTGTTAACTAACAGCTGCTAAGAACCTTCTATAAGGTCCATGAGATATTATTAGGGATGCTTTTATATTTATTTAGAAAGAAACCCCAACGAAAATATGGCTGGATCCCAAACACACCTTTAATTGCATATTTACATTTGAGTGCAAATTAGCCAATATGGCAAAGATTTTTTTTTTTTTTTTTTTTTAAATAGAATGAGGAGCCATAAGGTAATTTTCTGCAAAATACAGGAAAACCTTAATTCTTAGCAACCTGCGCATGAAGTGAAAATGGTCAGTGTTTTGAAATTTTTTTCAGAAACCTGATTGCAACTGAAAGCTGTCTCTTTGGGGTTACATTCTTTGCTCTGCTGGTTCTGACAATTTTCAAGAATCAGAACCATAGAACATAATTGGCTAAAAAAAAAAATAAATAAAAAAAAAACCTGCTTGGAATTGAAATTACATCCAAAAAAAGTTTTTATTTTGATAACTCCTTTAAAGTTACAGTACATGACTTAAGGGTTTATGATCACCAGCCTTCATTCTAATGGCGCAGAAGGCAATCAAGAGGTTTATACATAACAATAAAAAAGGGATTGGGTCAAAGATGGCGTTCCATCATGCAAAGTATGATACAGATCTAGTGACTCAGCAGAAAACGTTAGCTGGTTGGATGTTAGGAAGCAAGGATCTGATGGGTTGCTGCTACATGTCTAGACTTGGAAACTTTATTACATCAAACCCCCATATATAGGTTATAAGAACGGCATTTTCTATAGCACTGCAAGAATCAACATGGTGTGGTGCCACTCAAAAATTATATTGATGCTATTAAAGGGATTCGGATTGGAATTTTCCCCATATAATGATATTTGGTTGGTGTTTATTTCACAATGGGAGCACATAGCAGCTTGACTCCTGAAAATGTTCCTTAAAGGGATATGGTCATGGGGAAAACAAGTTTTTTTCCAAAACGCATCAGTTAATAGTGCTACTCAGCAGAATTCTGCACTGAAATCCAATTGTCAAAAGAGCAAACAGATTTTTTTTATATACAATTTTGAAATCTGACATGGGGCTAGACATATTGCAGTACAGCAGTAAAGAGTGATTAAAGTTTATCAGAGCACAAGTCACATGACTGGGGGCAGCTGGGAAATGCACAATATGTTTAGCCCCATGTCAGATTTCAAAATTGAATATAAAAAAAAATCTGTTTGCTCTTTTGAAAAATGGATTTCAGTGCAGAATTCTGCTGGAGCAGCACGAATAACTGATGATTTTTGAAAAAGCTGGCCATAGACACAAGTTTTTTTGGACCATGTGTGGATCATCCCAACATTTTTCCAGGCCCGGATTTGTGGCAAGGCCAGAAAATCATCTGATCTGTTCTTTTATTACTTTATTGAATCTGAATGGTTAGTGGCAGGTCGGAAGATTGCGATGTCCGATAGTTTGGCGGATACAAGGCTAAAATCAGCACATCTATGGCTGCCTTTAGAAAGCCTGCCTTGTATTTATGGTTGTTTTAGCCCCAAAATCTAGCACTTTGAAGAAAGAAAAAATGGGGCCATCCCAAGGGTGAAATATTGAGATGGAAGGAAAATCCCTTCTCCTTTGATGTAGTATAATCGTCAACCCATAAACATAGATTATACATTGCCAGCAAGAGGTTACTTTCCTTTAAAGACTATGTAGATCCGCCCTCATTCGCAAGGAAAGGGTTAATGGCAAATATAGAACACTCTATGATTCGTTTTTCCATTGAGAGTGCTGGGCTTGGTGTGTACATCCCAGTAATGAGAGATAAGAGGATGGTTGGCAGGACCCATTACATAATATTAGAAATCTTCAGATTTCCTTGTTCAGTGGAAACTTGGCATGTGCCATGGAAAGAAACACCCTCTTACACCGCCTTACAAACAACTGATTAGGAGGTTTTTACTTGGTTTCGCACAAATACCCAATGGATAGGGTAATCTCTGTAAAACAGAGCTGAGATCAGAGCTAAATAACACAAACAATTAAAAAAAATACATACACTTTCTCACTTTACAGCACCCAACAGAACCTTTTTGGAGAAAGCCATTTTTTTTATACAAAACAAAGACCTAAAATGCCCACTTTAGCAGATTAATATCTCCTATCAACCCCCTCTTATATGCCAGTTAACACTTTGGCATGTGAGACAGAATGCTTTCAAACACTTGTCTCCCATTATAGTTGGCTTTTGAAGAGTCAATATACAACATACATACACTGATAGCACTCCCCTCCACCTATACATTATAAAACTATTTTTCAAACATTATAATTAGTGAAAGATTTAGCTACGACCTATCAGGACAGTCATCCTTAGTTTAAAAAGGGGGCTATATTCAAATGTAAAAAGAGTTGGAGAGCAACACAAGCATGAAAAAAGTTCTTGTTGGTGCCAAATAAGGGCTGTGATTGGCTATTTGGTAGCCCCATGTGGACTGGCAGCCTACAGGAGGCTCTGTTTGGCAGTACATCTGGTTTTTATACAACCAAAACTTGCCTCCAAGCCTGGAATTCAAAAATAAACACCTGCTTGAGGCCACTGGAAGCAACATCCAAGGGGTTGGTGAGCAACATGTTGCCCATGAGCTGGTTGGGGATCACTGTTCTAGAAGGTATAAATACTCTGGAGATGGTCGCAAAAGTCTTGCAAAGCTTGCTATCGGTCTAATAACTCATAACTAACCAGCAGGTAGCATTTACTGGTCACGTGTTCTAAAAGAAAGCAAACTAGACCTGGGCACACTTTGCACCTTTCTGTTGAAGGCATTTTTCGGGGGTTACTTGACGAAGGTCCTCTGTTTAACCTTTAATATTTCTCTATTAAATACTTGTTTCCAAGTATTTAGTTTTCCAATTTAGGTGGGACGGTCCCGATTTGCAAAACTCAAAATTGGGGATGCATGAATCCTGGATTCAGCTGAATCTGGCCTTTATCAGCCGAATCTCAATTTAACCCAATTCAAGAGCTTGACCAAACTGAATTCTGAACCCTTAAATCAAAATGATTTTGGTCATGTGATTAAGAGACTTGGTATTCTTTTCTGCATGCTGAGGTGAACAGACTTTTTCACCCGTCTATGGTTCGGGATTCGACTGAAAGGTTTGGTATTTGCCCAAATCCTGAAAACAGGGATTCGGTCCATTGCTACAAAAGTAGTTTATGGTAGATCAGAGGTGTATCATGATCTTGACTCTACAGAATTTTCTCTCTAAGAGAAGTTTGTAGCAAATAATGTTCTGACCAACAGAAAGCTTATAAAAGGTAAAAGTGTGCAGATAAATATGGCACTTGAAGTGCTACCAGTGGTATTTTCCCATCCATAAATTTAGACTTTCTACTGTCAGAACCACAAAGACTAAGTAAAAAAGATGAATGTGTTGCACAAGTATGTCTGCACAATGTAGGCTTAAAGGTATGGTCACCTGAACACAAAATACATAATTTAACATGGGATGTACAGTTAATTTACAAGGTGAAATCCAAATTCATGAGACCGTGCTACATGCACATATCATATGTAAGAACGGGTATTTGTCTGGGCAAATTAATAAGAAAACAGGGGAGGGGTCTATTCTTTGAGGATGTTGTTAAACAATTACTATAATGAGACCTTTATTTTAAAAACAACCAGCCCTGTAGCCTGAGAGCTCCTCTGGAATGCGCACTGCACCTATTTTAGCAAACGCAGATGTTTGGAAATGTAAGAGATATTGAAATCCTTAACAAGTTTGGTGCCAGAGACTCTCCTACGCCCGGTGCTCCATCAGGCTGCACCTCTAAACTCTCAGGAGGCCAGTTCTGTTTAAAAGAAGAGGCACCGGGAAGAATCAAATAATGCCAACATAATTACATCATGGTGGTGGTGGTGGTGGTGGTACTCTCTGGGAGACAGACGTCCAGCTCCCTGTCTTGGAAACAGCAGCCTCAGTTATTTGTGTTCATGTATAAGCCAAGTTAGATCCCAGAATTTACTAATCTGCTCAAGGTTAGGATCTCCCTGCAGGCTTGAGTGTGTTGGAAACATGGATGAGTTATTATATTCTGGGCAACACACTTCGAAACCCATGCCTACTATATTTACTGAAGTGCAAAAAAAGAGCCTCAGACGGAATTCCGCAAGAAAAGTCGCCAAGGACAATACGTCACCTCTGGAATGAAAACGGTGTTTAGTCACTAGCACTTCCACCAGATTAGTTTCTCTCTCTCTCTCTCTCTCTGTAAAGTCTAAAGCTGGCCATAGATGTGATGGTTTTATTCTCTGTGCAACGAACGATCTACCATTAACAATTCAGATTAAAATAAGTAGGAAAAATAAATCAGACAGCGTTCTAAACATTCATTGAAAGACAGCAATCGTACAAAAGGTATGTCGGATAAATAGTAGTGACTCATTGATAAAGTCAATGCAAAGATCTTATTGGTAGCGAATATAAATCTTTTAACCTGAATGACCAATCGCCATGGTACAAAAATGTCTGGATACTCCACACATGATCCGAAATGCGTATGAATCCTTTTTTTGTATGGCTGTATCTTTGCGTCCATGGGCAAGAAAATGTTTTTATTCTTGGAACAATCAAAAAAAATGGTCTCCCTGAGCACTGGTCGAGTTTCCAGTTTGGTTCTTGAGAATCTTCTTTAGAAACATCACAGACACACAGCTCCAAACCCTTCCTTATAAAAGGGGAACTATTCTAGAAGTTGCTTTTTAATATTCTTTTAATGAACACATTCTTTATAAAAAGAATTTATTCAAAATGAAGTGTTTAGGGCAACTTCTAATGCCAACCAAGGCACGTGGTTGATCTTCTCTGGAGTGCTCAAAAAGAAATTTAACTCTTTAAATCTCTTGAAAACCCTGATTTTTCCTGATTTTTAGCCAAAACTCATTGCAGACTTCTACAGGACCTCTACAGCTTGGAGATGGAGTATTTTTGGATTCTGACTTTTTCCATCCATAGGGTATAATAAATCTCGAAAAATTCAAGGGTTTTTTTTTACTACAAATTTTATAGTAAAAAAAACTTTTTTGACTTTAAGAAATAACCCTCTACATCCCATGGAAACATTTAGAATCTTTGCCACTGACATTCTTTAACTCCATTGCCAGTGATGGACTGGGCATTGCTGGCAGGGGAAGGGTTAATGCTTAAAGGAAAACTATACCCCCGAACAATGTAGGTCTCTATAAAACAATATTGCATAAAATAGCTCATGGGTAAAACCCTGCTTCATGTAAATAAACCACTTTCATAATAATATACTTTTTAGTTGTATGTGCCATTGGGTAATGCTAAATAGAAATTTGCCATTTTAAAAAATAAGGGCCGCCCCCTGGGATTGTAGGGTTCACGGTGCACACAAACAAACCATATATGTTAGGTCACATGAGCCAATTAACAGACAGAGTTGTCTTTTGCTTCCATACTTCTTCCTGTTACAGTTAGAGTTGTAGTATTTCTGGTCAGGTGATCTCTTCCTGCTACACTTAGAGCTGCAGTATCTCTGGTCAGGTGATCTCTAAGGCAGCGCACAGACCATCACAAAATGGTGGTTCAAGGCAAGAGATGTAAAAGGGCAATATTTACTTAAATATATACTCCAGTTTGATAAGATTCTTTAATATGCCACTTAATATGATATAAACTGTTGCTTAAATATTAATTTTGGGGGTAAAGTTGTCCTTTAAATAAAAACAGAACAAGCTGTATAACAAAAGGATTTGTTTAGAGAGGCCAGTATCCCTTTAACGGAAGCTTTCCAACAGAATCAAAGCTGTTAACACTGGTTCAGCATGGAGCCCGAGCCAAAGAAAGAAAACTCTCTGCTAAGGACCTCATTGTCTCAAATGATATACTGCCGAATATTTTGACATTAAACAAAGGACGGCAATACAACTACTAGTACAAAGTGTAGATTATTCATGGATTTTGCTAGTCTTTACTCTCAGTAGTTAAGCAGCAACCTTCACCTACTGGCACACCAGCAACACTTCAGCAGTTGTAATAATATTTATATCTCAAAGGAGATCAAGTGGCCAATGTGACAATCTATTTACAAGAATAAAATACTATAATAAAGTTATGGGGGTCATCCACAAACCCATTATTCAGCAAGCTCAGAATTACGGGAAGGCCATCTATCATGGACTCCATTTTAAACAAACGATTGACATTTTAAAAAAAGGATCTGGGATCCATTATCCGGAAACCCGTTATCCATAAAGTCCCAAATTACGGAAAGGCCCTCTCCCATAGAATTTATTTTATTCAAATAATAAAATTTTTTAGAAATGATTTCCTTTTTCTCTGTAATAATAAAACAGTAGCTTGTACTTGATCCAAACTAAGATATAATTAATCCTTATTGGAGGCAAAACCAGCCTATTGGGTTTATTGAATGTTTAAATTAATTTATAGTAGACGTAAGGTATGAAGATCCAATTTACTGAAAGATCGGTTATCAGGAATGTGTCCCAAACAAACATTCTGGATAACAGGTGCCATACCTGTGAATGTAAGTAGAATATGGTGTCCAATAATTGAAATGCTTTTGAGCAATTTCAGAAACCAAGATAAATGTATTATTTTTCAGTTGTATTAAAAAGTCAAATTATAATTATTCTTCTGAGCTTTCTGCGCACGCTTGGCGGAAGGGGGAGCGTTAGTTACAAGCAGTGCTGCCGCGCCAAGGCCCTCCCCCATGAGCACTGGACAAACTGAACATTGAGCGGCTACTCATCTCCATTAACCAATGGAACCAATGAGAACTTTTGAAGTTTGAAAATAGCTAAAGAAGAGTAATGACGACTAGTAGAGTGCCCATCGTATTCACCTTTATTTTCAATGGGAAGCAGCAACAGGTTATGAAGGCTACTGTAGGTCTCCATGAATGCATCAAAGAGAAATTTAGATCATAAATACATTAACATAACGGTATGGGAGTCATTATCCAGACACCCATGATCCAGAAAGCTCCAAATTACGCCAAGGTCATCTCCCATAGACTTCATATTAGACAAATAATTACATTTTTTTAAAATTTTCTCTGTGATAATAAAATAGAACCTTGTCCTGGATCCCAACGAAGATTGAATTAATCTTTATAGGAGGCAAAACTATTCTCGAGGGTTTAATTAACTTTAGATTATTTTTTTTATTAGACTTAAGGTATGGAGATCCAAATTTTTAAATCTAAAACAGGGTGAAATAATGAAAGGAGAAGGAAAGGTTAAAACTAAGTAAGTTTTATCAGAAAGGTCTATATTAATACACCAGTAAACCCTCAAAGTAATGCTGCTCTGAGTCCTCTGTCAAAAGAAACACAGCATTTCTTTACTTCTATTGTGTAAACATGGGCTTCTGTATCAGACTTCCTGTTTTCAACTTAAACCTCCAGGGCTTGGGCTTGAGCATGCTCAGTTTGCTCCTCTCTCACTCTACACCTCCCTACTCCCCTAGCTGCTGTAATCTGAGCCCAGAGCTATAAGTGAGCAGGGAGAGATTTAAGGTGGCCATACACTATAAGATCCGCTCGTTTGCCAAACCAGCTGATCTTTTCCCCGATATGCCACTAACAGCAGAGATATATTGGGGGTAATCTGAACGTTCAGCCCTATGGTGAACGATCAGATAACAATGAGCGTAACGGGAGAAAAATCAAATCTTCCTGATCGATATGTCCCGATTTCTATTAGAAAGACCTATCAGAAGCCTCCATGCATGGGCAGATTAGCTGTCAAATTGGTATAATGACCTTTAGGCAGGACGTGATGTCACACTAAGCTAATATGGCAGCTGCTATCAAACAAACAGAGAGAGCTTCTAGAGCGGTTTACTCGGGTATGGTAAAGCATTCTGCAGAATAAATATAGTCTTATAGCTTGTACTATTGTGGCCAATCTATTTGAAATATACTGCTTCGGTAGCTTTTTTTCCTCTTATAAGCTGCATTCATTTCCCCTCCATAAAACCCTAGTTTGTATTTTAGATTTTTTTTTAATAATGGAGTCTTTTATGAAAATATGTCTGTTAAGTTCTGAGCTGTGTTCTTAGCTGAAGCGTAAACATTCAGTGTTCATGTTAAATATATAGGTTTTGTTTTAAGAAAATGACCTTTGAGGCTTAACTTGTAAAAAAACGTTAAATCAACAAAACATGCAGAAGAACAAAATATGCAGGTTCTTCAATGTTCTTAACTGTACTGGATCAGGAAATCCAGTGAGAAGGAACCGTGCAATAACAAGCCTTACAATCTACAATAACATTATGCGGTGGGGGAGCTACATTGCAAGAAAATGTCACATAAAACTATATCACCTCCTCTAAACTGTACATAGAACGGCACATAAACCTGAGGGCATCCGTGCAAGATTTCCTTGTAAGGGTAACTAATGAGCTGAACAAGAATCAGTGTATTAAAGTGCAGAAGTATTTAATTTTAGAAATCATGAGGGGCCTAATTTATCAAAGTCTAAAAAAAAAAAAAAACTAGTATCCACCATCGGACCTTATTTATTAATATCCTGATTCAATCGGATCGGTGACAAAAAATAAAAAAAAATAAAAAAAAAACGAGCAAAAATCCGAATAGTAAGATTCTGCGTTTTCCCCCGAATCGCTTGATTTTTTGGGGGGCTTTTTCCTGAAAAGTCTGAATTTTTTGGATTTTTGCACAAAAAGTGCACAAAAGTTGGATTTTTGAGCTAATTCCAGCACAGACCACAGAAACTTCCAAATAGGATAGGGACTTCTCCCATTGACTTATATACAACCTCGGTAGGTCTGATATGCTGGATTTTTGTTTTTGGACTTTTTCTATCCTCTGGGTATAATAAATCTTAAACAATTCCAGTTTTTTGCAACTAAAAATTCGGATTTTATAGTAAAAAAAAAAAAAAACACATAAAAACCCCAAATCTTTCGAGTTTTTGTCATTCGGACTTTAATAAATCACCCAACCCCTCAGTGTCACATCAATTCCTGTAATGTAGATCATGCTGATGTGGAATTTAGAAGGTGAGAAATAGGTGAACGCTTTGTAATGCTAGATATTCATGGAAGCCCAGCTTAAGAGTCAGCTAATGTGGAATAAGAAGTTAACTCCCTAAGGGGGTCTTGGCCAAATCAAAGTATCGCAAATGTGAAACAAAATAAAAATTGAGCAATACTTTCAAAGCCAGTGATGTATCTGCCTTTATTTTGATTGTTAAACAATGTTTGGTTGCTACTGCCCACAATATAGATAGATGGACATTAGTGATATGCATGCCGCACGATATCCATGGGTTCAGGCCGACCTCGCACCCCCATTTTCGGGGTGGGACGGGTCCGGGTTGAGCTCTTCTGACTGCTCTCCCCGGCCACAACATTACACTGCGGGGTTCGGACTTCCGGTTTTATAGACATGCGCCTGCTCACCCCACCCCTTTTGTGACGTCATCGTTTGGGCAGGTCTATAAAAGCAAGGCGCGGGATGGCAGGTTCGGGTTTTACCCGACCCGCACATCACTAATGGGCATTTCCTTGGCTTATGCCCACCAGAAAAAATTAGACCGTGTGCCAATTTTCCAAAATATTATTCCTTCTCCTCACTCAACCTCTTTATTCTCCTAGTCTCTTTTCTCTACATACTATACTCTATTATTCCATTATTAAGTCTCTTTGTTCCCATAAAGAAATAGGGAATGACCATGAAATTAGCCAAATGATTAAAAGCAAGAGGCCCACTGACACCTGGGCCCACCGGGAGTTTTCCTGGTATCCCGTGGGCCAGTCTGACACTCAGCCTAATGGCACAAAGGGCATTTCCACTGGCAGAGGAGCACCAGAAATCACAATGCCTCCAGATCACATATATGGAAATCGCATGAACTTTGAGCAGTATCTTAAAGAGGATTTAAGGATAATTATGTACTGTCTACTCCCTTCCCTTATCTCAAAGCCAGGTTGCAAACATATGAAAACATAACTAAGTGTGCCATATGTGCCACACACAAAAAAAATCATACCAAACCTTGCTCTAACTGACCTACAAGCTAGATGTGCAGAGGTTTCTATGACAGCAAATACACTTTCTCACTAAATCTGTCTCTATCTGGTCCTCAAGCTAAGCACTCCCAGTTATGGCTCTGAAACTCTTCTAAATGGCTAATCCCACAGTTTAGGTATTACTGCCATCTTGCTCTTTCTACAAAGCCAATCGGTCTATTCCAGGTATAACAAAATACTACTATCTGATGCATGCAAGCTTTATATAATGAGAAGTTATACAAAATACTCTCTGTTCATCTATAGATCTGTCTAGCATTCCAACTAAATGGGTTTTTTCGGGGAACATTGTCTCCGCTCAAAGCCATTAGACTCAAATCACGAGCTGTCATAGCGCTCAGCTGTGCTAGGATTTCAATTTAAAAAGTCAAATTGCCAGCTTTGACACTCCGTGACTCATTCACTCGCTCGTCTGGATTGAAAAGAGAAATATGAGGTTCGGTTACAGGAAGCAAAGAAAAACGTTGCGATTGCTTGGGGGTCAGGAGAAGTCACATAAACCTAGAGAAAAATGAAGACTTTGTTTGACATTGTGGCAGAAAGACAGACTGGCACGTACACAAACAACAAGATCCCAGGAGACAGGACCATACCATTTTAGCAACGTGCCCCTTTATATGTCCACATTCAAAATTAATTTCTTAGGAAAAACCTAAGAAATTGACCATTCTAATTGGCTGTTGGGAATTAAGTTTCAGTGGGAAACCAATAACACGCTTGGATCTACAAGACCGTTATATTGGAATCATGAAAAATGTACTCGTCCTTGGAGTCAGCAGCAATTTTGGGTATCTGGAGTCGGAGTTGCCAAAAATGTACCGATTCTGGCTCCTAATAACTTGAAATACAAGCAGTGGACACAATCAAATCACATTTAAGAGTTTCTATGAAGTATATGGCAGAAGCAATTCTGTTTCTAAGAACAATATCTTTTCTACAGCCATATGGAAACAATGAGAAAAGGCACAGGTTACATGGCAGATAACAGATAAAACATCATTATTTTGGACAGCTATCTGCTGTGTATCATTTTTCAGCTTTGAATGGCTGCCCCCATGACTACACAGCAGCTTGTTTATATAAACCATGGGTCTCCAATCTTTTTTACTTGTGAGCCACACTTAAATGTAAAAAAAGAGTTGGAGAGCAACACAAGCATGAAACAGTCAATGGGGATGCCAAATAAGGGCTGTGATTAGCTGTTTGGTAGTCCCTTTGTGGACTGTCAGCCTACAGGAGGTTCTGTTTGGCAGGACATCTGGTTTTTATGCAACTAAAACTTGCCTCCAAGCCTAGAATTCAAAAATAAGCATCTACTTTGGGGCCACTGGGAGCAACATCCAAGGGGTTGGTGAGCAACATGCTGCTCCCAAGCTACTGGTTGGTGACCTCAAAAACTTGCCTCCAAGCAAGGAATTCAAAACTAAGAACCTACTTTGAGGCCACTGGGAGCAACATCCAAGGCGTTGGTGAGCAACATGCTGCTCCCAAGCTACTGGTTGGTGACCTCGAAAACTTGCCTCCAAGCAAGGAATTCAAAACTAAGAACCTACTTTGAGGCCACTGGGAGCAACATCCAAGGGTTTGGTGAGCTACATGCTGCTCCCAAGCTACTGGTTGGTGACCTCTAAAACTTGCTTCCAAGCCAGGAATTCTAAACGAAGAACCTACTTTGAGGCCACTGGGAGCAATATCCAAGGGGTTGGTGAGCAACATGTTGCTCGCGAGCTACTGGTTGGGGACCACTGATTTAAACTATAGTTGTCTTTCTGGATCAAACACACCAGTTTTATCAGTGCAGGACAACACCACATTATATTTTAAATACTTTGATACACTTTCAATCTTTGGTGTTACTGTTCTGTAAAAACGGAGGAGTCAACGTTGAAGGATTTATGTACCGACTCCACAGCCCTGGCTGATACAGCCTGCATTTATATAAGTTTCTATTACCATTTTTCACCCCCCAGTTGGGTAATTGACGGGTTATTCTTTTGTCTTCTGGCTGGGCCATACCAAGTGCATGGCAGGAATCATGGAGAGCTGTCAAGGTTTTCAGACTTCTGCCATATTTAAGAACAATCACAGTTTGGATCAAGTACAAAGTACTGTTTTATTACTATAGAGATAAAGGAAATCATTTTTTGAAAACTTGGATTTTTTGATTATAATGGAGTCTATGGTATATGGCCTTTCTGTAATTCGGAGCTTTCTGGATAATGTGTTTCCAGATAACGGATCGTATACCTGTACTTCATAATAAAAATAAAAGGGACGCAGTGAACACAGAATTCTGCATTCCAGCCCCTTTTTGCAGGATTCAGACTAATCATTAAAGGGGATCTAAAATTAAAAATAACTAAGAAAAATGGCCAGTCTGAGCAGTTTTCCAATACAGGTGTGGAACCTGTTATCCATGGGACCTGAGTTTTTCTGGATAAGGAAATTTGGATCTCCATAGCTTTAATTTACTAAAGAATAATTTTCCCATTAAATAAACCAAATAGGATTGTTTTCACAGCAGTATGGATTTATACCGCTTAGTTACCATCAAGTTCAAGCAGTTTAATTATTACAAAGGGGGGGAAAAGGAACTCATTTGAACTTTTTAAATTATTTTATTAAAATGGAGTCTATGAAAGATGGCCTTCCTATAATTATCAACTTTCTGGATGAGTTTCCAACTAATGGATCCCATACCTGTATAAATTAAAAACAGATTTCCTATGGTTTTAAAGTTATCTGTAACTATAGGTGCAAGCCGTATTTAGCTGCCCCTTTCTAGTCTCTGCCCTGGAGGTTCTGATTTTCATTCATTAGGGATAATTTTATTATTGGTTTTACATTCCCTTTAACTCTTTGCAAATTTAGATTCAGTTAGAGATTCATCAGGATTATTTTATTGGCCAAATCCACAATGTACTCATTTCATGCTCAGAATTGATATTTCCTTATTCATTTTATACATTGATCCCACACTAGCAACAAACTACCCTATTCATAAATTTGTTTTAAATCCTCTAAAAATAAGCAGAGAGATTATGCAACTGTATCTTGCACATCCTGGGTTTTGGTTTCCACCAGCAGACGCTACTGTTATAGTAAATAAATCGTCTCCCTGATTTGCGCAGTCTATTCCTGGCTGTTTATTTGTGAGAAGGATACACAAAATTCTGAGTCTTTTACATGGGAACAGATGAAAACTCGCTCACATCATGCAGAATGGAATGGAGCCAAGGGCCTGATGAATTATCCAGAAGCAATAAGCTTCTTAGAGGAATTATAGATTAAAGAAGAAACGGATGGAATTGGAGATGTGGAAGCAGCACAGCAAAAGTACAAATTTCCTTCAACATGGGGTAAATTAACTCATTTCCATTTAAAAGGTGCTAGACAATTTAAAAAAAAGCAATGCACCGGAAACTCATTTGCCAGCAAGCAGGTTGGAAAAAAAAGCTAAATAAATAACATGGGCTTTAGGAAATGGAAGATGTGGGTTGAGAAGTAACAAAGAAGAAATACAAACATGCTGAGGGAAGAGGGAATTCTTAAGGTGCCCAATTTGACCAAACACATGCTGTGCCAAAATGAGATGTTCGGATTGTTGAGGGTCACCCAATGAGGCAATAAGATCCTTATCCCACATCAATATGCTAATAAACTCCTTGATCAAAAGGATTTTTAAAATTGATATCTGGCTGATTTTTGGACATATTGGCCCTTGTTGGCACCCATACACAGGGCTGCCATCAGGGGGTCAGAGGAGGGATAGTTCTCCCGGGCCCGGAGGATTTTAACCTGTGAGGGGGGCCCGGCCGCGCTTCACTAATTTGCCAGGCCCTTCACTTAGAGAAATCGGGCCCGGCAAAACTTCCATTGGTGTCAGCGGCTATTGGCTGCGTTCCGTGCGTACGCATGACGTCAGTACGCACGGGCGCAACTCTATTTAAACTGCCGGCAGACAGAAGATTGAAGACGCGGTTGGAGAAGGACCTTCTTCCTGGCGACGGACCTGCTTCCTGGTGACGGCGAAGACCCCACCGGAGGAAGGAGGAGACAGCCCAGAAGAAGATGACAGCGCAAATGAAGAAGACCGCATAGGAGAAGTCGCCATGTAAGGCCGTGTAAGAGAGACCCCCCAGTTGCAGGTAAGTGCCACTGACCACCAATGCCTGCCCCTGAACCCCTATGCAGGCCCCTGAGCCACCAGTGCAGGGCCCCTGAGCCACCAATGCAGGGCCCCTGAGCCACCAGTGCAGGGCCCCTGAGCCACCAGTGCAGGGCCCCTGAGCCACCAGTGCAGGGCCCCTGAGCCACCAGTGCAGGGCCCCTGAGCCACCATTGCAGGACACCTAACCCATTCTGGGGGATACCAAAGAGCTACATTGGTGGCCAGGGGTCACAAAAAAAAAAAAAACAAGCACTTGGGGCAGGGTCCCTCTGCAAATCACTGACCACCAATGATTGCCCCTGACCCTCCATACTGACTCCTGACCCTCCATGCGGCCCCCTGGCTTGCAAAAGCTGGTGTTTTTTTTGTGACCCCGGCCACCAATATAGCTTTTTGACAAAATCCCCTGAATGGCATGTTTTTATATATAATTTTAGTAGGGGGCCTTGGCCACGAGTATTTTTTTCTAGGTCTTGGGCCCTGTCTGGTCTTCTTAACTAGTCACAAATGTCCATGTGACCTTTGTACTGGTGGGGGTGGTGGTTAGGGGAGGCGTAGCGAGGGGCCCAGAAAATTTTGTGTGGGGCACAGTGACTTCTGATGGCGGCCCTGCCCATACAGAAGCTGCAAATTTGGTCTGAAGGGAGTAAATCAGCAGCTTAAATCTGCCTGTGTATGCCCAGACTTACGGTAGCCATAGATATAACAATTACGATCTTTCCTGGAAAAGATGTTTCCAAGAAAGATTGTTCTTTTCCATACACACGTTTAGAGCTGAATCGTCAGATATACAGGGAGAAACAATAGAATTCTACCTGTATATGAGGATTCAGCACTAACAAAGGGTGATGTTCATCCTTCAAAGGCCCTCGATAAAAATTTTCCGCCCAGCCGATAATATCCAAGTCTTCTGCCGATATTGGTCGGCTCTTTTCCCACAATACACGCACCAAATATCGTACGAAAATTCATTTTGTACTATATTATCTGTGTGTCTACGGCCACCTTTACTCCAACAAATCAATCTTGTGAGGCTAAAATGCAGTAGCTTTTCACAATCATCGCAGCACACCACCAAAATAAAAACTTGCTACAGCTAAAACATATATCTGCTTCCCAGGAACTGTTCAAATGGAACTCAATCACCGTCATAAAATCCAGTGAGAGAAATTTATATTGTCCGCAGGCAAAGGCCCAGTATGAGCCACAACTCAGAATTACTTTTAAAACATGAAGGGATCAAATCATTTACAGATGGAGAACACGAGACAGACCGCTGGTAAAAAAAAAAAAAAAAATAGGAGCCTTTGGCAGAGAATCGGTGCCTTCAGGAGATAAATGCACTTTATTCCTCTGGGTAATCACTGCAATTTAGCAAATAAACATTAAATTTGTTACTTGGCATAACACGTATATATTTTATAGTTCTAAGGACACATTATGTTTATGGGAATTGGATAAAGAGCAGTTGGAGTTGTTGGAACTCCGTATCAATTTTTTGATACGAGTACCTCTTTGTCTCCATTTGCTCTCAAACTAGGCTGCCCTCTATTACCAAACACCGGCCAGAGGTGTGCTTTTGGAGATAGTGTGTGTTAAAGGAGAAGGAAACCCCCTGGGCCCAAAACCCCTCCCCTGTGTTGCCCCCCCTCCCTCCTCTCCCCTGGCCTACCAGTCCCCCTGGGCAAATGCCCCGAACTTGTTACTCACCCCTCTGCGCAGGTCCTGTCCACGGAGTCCACAGTCGCCATCTTCTGGCGCATGCGCAGTAGAAACATTTACCGGTACGGCTCTACTGCGCATGCGCCGAATGTCAGTTTGACATTCGGCGCATGCGCAGTACAGCCGTACCGTTAAATGTTTCTACTGCGCATGCGCCAGAAGATGCCGGTCAAAGCAGGAAGAAGACGCACGTGGGAGAAGATGGCGACTGTGAACTCCGTGGACAGGACCTGCGCAGAGGGGTGAGTAACAAGTTAGGGGCATTTGCCCAGGGGGACAGGTAGGCCAAGGGGGAGGAGGGGCAACACAGGGGAGGGGTTTTGCGACCAGGGGGTTTCCTTATCCTTTAAAGCTCAGTGATCCTATGCCGGTGATTAGATTACAAGAGCCGTCAATATCGGTAAAAGATATCCTTATTCATGGTGCTTAGCAGAGGCATCAGTTATGATCGGTGTGATACAATTCGACTCACAAATTTGTGTACGGTATGGGATCTGTTATCCGCAAACCCGTTAACCAGAAAGATCCAAACTACGGGGGGGGGGAGAAATACATTGGAGATCATATGAAAAGGGATTGTACATGACAATGTTCAGAAAGTTCTATCACTGCCTCAAATTTATGTATCAGAGATACAATTTATGTCACTAGGGATCGTCATTTCTCCCTTAAAGGAGAACTAAAGCATAACCAAAGAAAAAGCTAGAAATGTTGTAGATTATGTTTTGTGCTTCTGTACCAGACCAAGGCAATCACAGCCCTTTAGCAGTAAAGATCTGTGTCTCCAAAGATGCCCCAGTAGCTCCCCATTTTCTTTTCTGCTGATTCACTGCACATGCTCTGTGCTGCTGTCACTTACTGAGCTTAGGGACCCACTCACAATATACAGTACACATAGAATAGAAATGTCACTATATAAGGCTGATTAGTAATTAATACAGATAATTACTACATGGCAGCACAGAAACCAGTGCAATTAGCATAAGAATTTAATAAACAGCAAACCTGTAGCATCAGCTTATATTACAGACCAACCTCATTTTCTGCTGGATAATTAGTGACGAGCCCTAAGCTTAGCTTCTCAACAGCTGCTCAGAGCCCACTGAGCATGTGAGTGTCACAGACACTTTCCAAGATGGTGACCCCCTGTGACAAGTTTGAAGTCCTGGATCATTGCTGCTATTGACAAGCTGAAACTTTAGCCTCGTGCAATAAATTCAGTATATAAAATATGGCATTTTTAGCCAAATAAATTATTAGGGTTGTTCTCCTTGAAGAGACCCTACCTGGGTGCCTCAACGCTGTTACCTCAACAATCACAACCCAGATAGGCTCAATGCAATATGGTGCCCCAAAACATATTGACTTTTAGCCATTTGTAAACTGTAAATATAATGATTTTGACACCACACCACCTGATGTTCATGTTGGCTCACTGCACACAGTCGGCAGAAAATGAAGTTAGCAACAAAAGGGAAGCCTTTTGATGTTTCTCAGCCCAGATCACTCTTCTCTGCTCACTAAGTGCATTTTCTGAGCAGCATAACGTCACAAAGGCTTTCATTTTCTCAACAACTTAATTCTTATATTTATTTTATCAAGGGCTACATTATCTTTAAATAAGGCAAAATGTACAGAGCTGTACCCCACATGAAACGGGACGATTCCCCCTAAGCAGAGATCACAGCTAAAAATTTACTAGAGCATTAGAAAATAACCTGACTCATATAAAACTTAATACAGGTCTGAATGAATTCCTGCCTCAAAAAACCCAGAGTTGTCCTAAGGAAGATCTGCAGATTTCTATGTATATAGTAGAAGGAACTTGCTTAAACCAAAGGAAAACAAACCGTAAAATTGTCTGGCCTTGCAACCCTGGACGAGTATAAACTTTCAACAGAAACAGATTACATTTTCCAGGGCCTGAAGGTTATATTAAGCCGTATATCAAAGACACAACTTCTTGCAGTTTGGACTTTTCCTATAAGAACCTGTTTATAAGCAGAGCTTTTTTATTGTTGATAAAAAGGGTTAATAAAAAAATTCTCTGTTAACCCTGAGGCACCTCATGGGCTGCACTGCCAACACAAGACTGCAAAGAGACATCTCCAGCAAGCGGAGGCCATCAATATCTTGCTTTTTTATGCATTACAAATAATTGTTCAGTCAATGGGCAGATTTACTAAAGGGCGAAGAGGCCATCGCTAGAGGAAATTCACCAGAAATCTCATCCGGAGGGACATTTCTAATTTACTAACAGGAGTAGACGACAATTCTCTAGCGTTCGAATGCATCGCTAACAAAGTTTCGCACCCTATCGACAAGCGAATTTTCGCTCAGGCGAACGATCGTTACTCTGCAAATTCATTAAAGTGCGAATTTTACTGAACGATACCCCTTTCGCCAGAGTTTCCTTCGCCACCTTAGACCTGGCGAACTGATAAGATGAAGCTACATCCTCCTCAATCTTATGTCAGTGACATCATATCCTGTATGTATAAATATTATTTTTAAAAAAACGCTGGTGTTTTTTCATGTTTAAAGTGTGTTTACCTTTAAAAGTTGTGACTATTAAAAAATTTTCCTTGAGCATTTTTTTTAACCATTTGAGGGTCATGCCAAATTTGTTTAAGGGTGGGCTCATGTCTATGGCATTAGACGATCTCTTTTGTCTTTATTTGGCTTCCTTGGAAATTTTTAATAATAAGTGGCCACTTCCAGCATTTGCACCAACATCTGTTAAGACATATATGACCTATATGTACCCGCTAGTGATGTGCGGGCCGATCCGATACCCGAGGGTTTACCCGCGGGACGGGCGGGTTCAGGTTAACTTCGCACTGCTCCTCGCGGGTGGCAGGCCACCTTCAAATGTCAGCTTCCAACTTCCAGTTTTATAGTCTCGCGGCTGCTCGACCCGCCCCCTTTGTGACGTCATCATCGGGACGGGGCTATAAAAGGACCCCGGAAGAGCAAGTGCGGGCGGAAGCAGGGCGGGTTAGGGTCAGGAAAACCCTGACCTGCACATCACTAGACTACCCACCCTATTCAATTGACCTAAGCATAAGAGTACTAACGAAGTTTCGCTAGGCAGAAATGAACGCTAGTGTAAGTTCTCTAGGAAATGCTCGCGCTGACGAATTAACGCTAGTGAAACTTCGCCAGCATTCAAATATTTTAGGTGAATCCAGAAACCTTTAAAACGATTAGAAAGACAAACAGATCTGAACCCTAATTTACATATGTAAATTAGGGAAATAAAGGGGACAGGACCATGCACGCAGTTAAAAAAAAAAAAAAAAGGTCACATGATGTTTTGGATTCGGTCAGACACTTGGATAGGCCGTATCGGAATCCTGCTGCAAAAGGATCAATATTGCCTGAATCCTGGTACATCACTAGAATTTTTATCATTTTTTAATTATTGGTCCTTATTATTCCAGTTTCTTAATCATATCATTGCACAGTTGCTAGTGTAATTTGGACTTGAAAGGTGCTAAATAAAAAGCCAAACAATTTAAAAAAAAAAAAAAAAAATAGAAAAATGAAAACAAGCTGCAAATTTTATCAGACTATCACTCTATATATCATAATAAATGTTAATTGCTTTTAAGTGGTGATTTATCCGTTATCTGCTATGTAACCTTTGCTTTTTCTCCTTTTTTCCAGTGTGAATGGCTGCCCCCATGGCTATATAGCAGCTATATTTATATAAAGTATAGTAGTTCTACAGAAGCAAATACACAACTTTTACCAGTGCAGGTCAACACTACATTATATTCTAATTACTTTGATCCACTTTTGACTGTGGGTGTTACTGTTCCTTTAATTAAAGGAAAACTATACCCTCAAAATGAAAACTTTGCTTGCTATGTCTCCCTGAATTCATGCCATGCGGCTGCCATAATAGAAATTCATTTTTACCATTGGTGATTCTACTACAGGCTGCGGCTATGCATTGGGAGCGCAACAGGCATGCAATAGCAGCAACAGATTAGCTGGTAAATCTCAATGGGACTGTAATGCAATGTACATTCAATTTAGTCTCTGGGGTCATGTGTTTTCATGTCTGGGGGGAAATAAATTATTGTGTAGGGCTAAGATGGAAAGGCTTGTTATAATTAGTATTTACTTATGTAGCAATAATATATTTAAAGAAATTATACACCACTGACATCAGTCCCTTGCTCCAGTGGAGCTTACAATCTAAGTCCCTATTACATTCACACATGAATGCACAGAGAGAACATACCAGGACAGAATCGAACAAAAAAACCCGAGTGCTGTAAGGCAGCAACACAAACCATCATGTTGGCCATTATCAAACTTTTTGCGCCCGCTCTGGGCACTATATTTAGAAATAACTTTAATTGCTCCTATTCAGTTGTAACACTGGATTTCCAGAATTTTTTTTACCACTGCCTGCAAAAGAACAGCCGCACCATTGTGCAGAAAAGGAATATTATTTGCCCCATCTCTTATATTATGAGACATACTGCATCGCTGCTAAACGGTTATATTTTTTATTTTATTCTGACCCGAGTACTCCTCGCCCCAATGACTCTAATGGAGAAATTATATCCTTATAAGTATATATATACTTTTAAGCCAAACACATTTTTGTATTTCAAATTGGCAGAGCACCATGTCTATTTAAAGATTCTCATCCTGATGAATAAGCTCTAGGAGGAAACACACCAACCACATTGAATTTAATGAGCAAGGACCAGAAATGACATGTGATAGGGTAAAATAATAACTATTGGTTTCCTTATGACAAATCTGTATGAAAATCATATAGACTTTTTATACTAAAAGTGGGTGTGATTTAAACCTCTGGTGATGGAGGAGGACATTCCACCCATGAAGAAAGCCCAAAAAACTCCACCGTAATGCTAAACCCCCAAATCTGCCCCTTTACCTCCACAAGAATCGTTTCTATGGCAAACTACAATCAGTTCTCAGAAACTGGTGTCCCTGCCCTGCTGTGATATGCCCCCAACCTGCACCCTACTGACCTGGCAAGTCATTGGTATTTTTTAGACCTGATCCAAACCCAACATCAGCCAAACCTGAGCCAAACCCACCCATCTCCAAAAACAGAGCAGACTTTAAATATAGGCCGGAGAAAGTGGGGCATAGAAACGTCATGGGTGAGGGTGAAAGAATACGAGTTCAGCCTGAATCGGACATCCCCCAAGCAAAGAATCTGTAGATTTTGGCACAAACCAGCTAAAGCCGCAAAACAATGTAAATAATTGTCCACACCTTTTCTCTTCTCATATGATAAGTATAGGAGAGCATTAAGTCATGTGTTGGCGCTCAATGCTGACTCTACAGAGCTCCTCACACTACCACCCAGTAGACCAGAATCCTGAAAGCAGTTCAGCACATTCTAAGTGAAATAGGTCTCAAGTTAGCTCAATAAATGTGTCCGTTAATTAGAAACCTTCTTGACTTTCAGGGAAGTTTTGATAAATAGGATAATATGAAACTACGGTGAACTGAAGATTTCACATATTTAGAAGAGCCACAATTTCGACGCTAATATGTAGATACAAGTCAGCTGCTACTACATTCTTTATGCACAATGGTCTTCAAAAGTCTCAAGTTATGGGTTTGCCTATTAAACATTATAATTTAAGGACAGAAAATGCTCCCAAAGGCTTACAGAGCAATCACCCATCAGCATCGGTCAGAACAGAGATATTCTTATTATGTTTCATAGTTATAGCCGCATGGGAATTTTAGCAGATTTCTCATCTCCCCAGGGATCAGTGGTACACTCTGGTGGCATCGGTTAGAATGCGGACAATGCCTATATTTGTGCATTTGTCGGGCCATTATTTCACCAACTGCTAATCAAATAGGCAGTGATTCATGAGGAACTACTTCAACTGCCACATTCATGGATCCCTAGGGCAACTTTCTATCAGAGACATGCAAAACAGCATGAGAAGACAGAAACCCACATAGAGTGGCCTTGATAGTCCATAGCATCCTTTAAATTCAATGGGGAACGGTGCTGAGGGTTGATGGACAACAATATAAGGGGGATGTCCAGCCTTGACCATGCAGTTAATCACGCCGTGTATCTCACATCAGCAAATATGTTATGGAGGCTCATCTCAACTGCCAGCCTCTTGCACAGGAGAGCTGACATAACCAGGTTCAGAATTGAGTTAGTTGAATCATATGGGACAAGAAAGGACAACCTAATCAACCACTGCGCTTTGCCTTAAGACTTGTTTTTTAATAACTAGGGATGGCACTCCAGATGTTCTGCAAAGTAAGGCCTCCATGAGTTATTGTGACACAAGGGACAACACTACCAACATCTGTAAGGGTTTTAGTTTTTTTTTTATTACAGTCACAATGGGGCTGAACCCCTTAATTACCCAAGAAATCATTTATTATGGGGGTAAAGGTAATGAGAATGTGCATAGTGCTACAATGCACCCAAAATAAGACATTCCCAATTACAACAAAGGGGGGGCTCAATCATCTGACCTGTATGAAAAAAACTATAATTTATTTGTGTAGATAAGCCTAGTGTTCTCAAAATTTCAGTCTGGTACAGAAGAGGTAGAAGGCTGGTGACATGCAGGGATCCCCAACCTTTTGAACCCGTGAGCATCACTGAGAAGTTAAAGGAGTTGGGGAGCAACACTAGCATGCAAAATGTTCTTGGGGTGCCAAATAAGTGCTGTGGTTGGCCATTTAGTAGCCCCTTTTTGGATTGTGAACATACATTGAGGCTCTGTTTGGCAGCGCACCTGGTTTTTATACTCCAAAACTTGTCTCCAAGCCTGGAATTCAAAAATGAGCTTCTGCTTTGAGGCCACTGGGAGCAACATCCAAGGGATTGGAGAGCAACATGTTGCTCATGAGCTACTGGTTGGGGATCACTGTGCTAGATATTGCTCTTTATGATAGAGCTCTACAATGATAGAGCAGGTAGCACATAGCAACCAATCAGCTGTCACTGGTCTAGTGTGGGTAGAATGTCTTCCTTTGAATTATTTGCTCCTATACCCATAAGCCAATGTTTGATGCTGAAAATAATTGGAAGTTCCCAGCAGAGACTCCCCTTTGATGCATCACCTCAGCGGGTGCCACTTTCCTATTGCTTGCCTTGCGATACATCCCACTGTTGAATTCAATGTCAGCACAGTATGCTGAACTGCCTCAAACTATATTGGGTTTTCATGAAAGCTCTTCAGTTTGGATTCTCAAAACATATATTCCAGTTGGAGGGGATGTCAATCCAAAAACAATAATAGTGAATCATGCCAAAATGACGTAATTGTAACAGAATTTTCCATGAGACATCAGTTCAACTGTTGCCATAATTGCAGTTGCAATTGTCTGTCGCTTTCTGTTTTCTGCACAGATGATTCTGACTTTTGAAACAATGTAGCAGAAGCCAGCGGCTTTACAGACCTGTGAAAAAGCATAAAAAGGGTGCCTTCTGCTATACTGTTTTGCAGGGGGGAAGCCGCAGTGCACAAAGAGACAGACTGAAGTGATACATATTAGTAAGGGTATGGGATCCGTTATCTGGAAACCTGTTATCCAGAAAGTTCTGAATTATGGAAAGGATGTCTCCCATACTCTATTATAATCAAAATTTTTAAAAATTATTTCCTTTTCCTCTGTAGTAATAAAACAGTAGCTTGTACTTGATCCAAACGAAGATATAATTAATTCTTACTGGAAGCAAAACCAGCCATTTAGGTTTATTTAATATTTACTGTACATGATTTTCTAGTAGACTTTAGGGTATGAAGATCCAAATTACGGAAAGATCTGTTATCCAGAAAACCCCAGGTCCCAAGAATTCTGGATAACAGGTCCCATACCTGTACTAGGAAAAAAACATATATCCTTCATGGTAGGTAGTTTCCAAAAAGTCATTGTAGCCTAAATGACTTTGAAAACATGTGAGTGAGAAGTTGTCAGGGTAAATGAAGTAAGGCACCTTGAGTGCAGAAGAGTACAGTCATAGGTGGAACTTTTGTTTTTGGGGAGGATAAAGACTTTCTGTATACAAATTACTCAGGGTAAATTTCATGTTTTATACCCCATAACATAGGGTAGGATAAATAAAGGGCACTAAAGCATCACTGATAGTTGAAAAACTCACCAACGTAATGAGGTGGTCTAGGTGCTTCAGCCCCAGACCCCAGCACCAGAGCAGTACAAGAAAAATAGATATTGGGCACTCTGTAAATAAACAAATAGACCATCAGAGAAGTACAGGTGTGGGATCCGTTATCCGCAACCGTTATGCGCAAAGCTCCAAATTATGCAAAGGCCGTCTCCCATAGACTCCATTTTATCAAAATAATCCAAATATTATTTCCTTTTTCTCTGTAACAATAAAACAGTAGCTTGTACTTGATCCAAACTAGGATATAATTTAATCCTTATCGGAGGCAAAACCAGCCTATTGGGTTTATTTAATGTTTACATGATTTTCTAGTAAACTTAAGGTATAAAAATCCATAAAGATCAGTTATCTGGAAAACCCTAGGTCCTGAGCATTCTGGATAACAGGTCCAATACCTGTAAATGCAACTTTGAATTGCCTATTCTTTCATTAAGAATAATATGGTTTTTGGGCTGACGCCTTTCATCTCTCATTTTATCTTGCTAGGAGAACTCTGGCACATATTTCAACAGCATAAAGAAGATACAGCCTTTGTATAAGGTGATGCTCGCTGCACTCAAGTCATTTCATATTGTGTTAATGGATTCCTCACCTTTCTTTTTAGGTGCTATCCCCAGAGATGGGTCGTGTCTCGGTACACCGAGTGCCAGCGTACTTCGGCCAAGGACGTCTGAATTCATCCCTGTGCCAATTACTAATATCTCTCTAATACAAGATGTGAGATATTGCCTCTAGGAAAAAATCCTTTAAATCTTACAAATACTTGTTGAAATGGTGTTGTCACACAAATGAACTAGAACATCTCAGTTCCGTATGAATTGTGCCATCTAAATCAATGTGTCTGTCAGCGCCACGCTGGATCTATGGGGCACGGCTCATCTCGTCTACAATACAGATTATGCTGCAGCAATTTGATCAGCCTGATTATCCTGCAACTAAAAAGCTTGGACGGCGCTGCTATAATCCCCTATAACACACTTTAACCCTTTAAGGCCCCCATGAAAGGGCCGATAAAAGCTGCCGAGAGGCCGAGTCTGCAGTTTATTGGCCCGTGCGTGGGGCCATCAGACGGGCTTCCCCATTTTCGTTCGGGCAGGTTAAAAAATCGCGGGCGCGTCTGTGCGTCTATGCGGTCCCACGATCTGACCGCCCATATCGGATCCATTGACGACATGCCAAACGAGCGGATCTCTACGTCTATGGCCATCTTTAGGTATCTGTGGTGTCTGGATCAGACTACTAATTGGGGTCCCATTGTACTGCCACCATGGTGCAAATCAATCATGAAAAAGATTTTTGGTCATCTATCCTAGCACCTATGGACACAGGAGAAAATTGCACATTACATTTGAGGGAACTGCACACCTTGCATTTTTAAAGGTGAAGGAAAGTGTTGTTTACACTTGTGGTGCCAAAAGTTAGGAACATCCCCGGTGCTCCTATCAGCAGTAACCTGCACCAGCCCGGGGTTATTCCAGTGAGCACCACCGATCGATCGTCTTCCTGCTTCTTCTGTCTTCTCGCGGCTGCAAGTGCACAGTAGTACGAAAAACATAACTTTAACGAAAAAGTTGGCTATTCGTTCAACTGCGTATGCGTCTGCCCTGGGAAATTTAAAGAAAAAAGAAGAAGGAAGCTGATCCCTCAGTTCGATTGGAATAACTCCGGGCCAGTGAATTTTTCTGCTGATAGGAGCACGGGCCCGGGTGTCAGGTAATTAAATACAATCACTTGGGGTTGCCTAAAGGTGGCCATACACGGAGAGATCCACTCGTTTGGCGATGTCGGGCTGATCCGATCAGATCCTAACGTGGGACCGCATCAACGAACAGATGCGACCTCGATCCGACGAGATTTTTAGTCCCGTCCGATCGACATCTGCCCGACTTTCGGCCAGATATCGTTCGGGGAAGCCGGTCTGTCGGCAGCTTTTATCGGCCAACTTAACTTTTGGCACCTTAACTTTTGGCACCCCAATTATAAATTACATTCCTTCTCCTTGAAGGGGCCAGTATAAGTTTTTTTTATCACGAATCTCTAAAAATTTGTGGATTTTCAATATTTCTTTAAAAAGCTAAAAATTTTAGATTTATTGTAAAACCCACGAAAAACTCGAATCAAGGGCACAACTATAGAGGAAGCAGATCCTACGGCTGCAGGGGGCCCAAGAGGTATAAGGGCCATAAGGCCCTAATTCATATACAGTTTCAATAAATATTGGTAAAAAACATTTTGATGGCCTGAATAAATTATTTGCTGTGGTGCTCAGTAATATGTAGTTACGCTACTGACTCGAACACTGAAATTTTCCAGGTAAAAGTTGTCGAGATCCTGTAGAAGTCAATGGGAGCTGTGCTGATCATATTGGACCAGTCAATCAATTTGGACTTTGAGGTTTTCTGATTTTTTTTTCACTAGTAATTGTCTAAAAACCTTGGAATTTTTCGATTTTCAATATTGTTTTTTAGTGTATCATCGAGTAATTTTTTTTTTTTCATTTGATAACCCTAATACACTAGTATTCGGATCTTTTAAAAACTTTCTTAGCATTCCTGATTTTAGAGAAATCATGGTTTCCAAAACCACCGATATCCGACCTTTGATAAATGGGCCTTAGGGATACACTGGGCTCGCTTTGTGACATATGGGCCAGTTGCAACAAATAAAGGCCCACATTTATCTACAGGTTGGAGAAGGTTAAAACAGACACAGTCATCATAAAATGACATCTGTATTTAGGCCTGGCAACAACGAGCGAAGTAAAAGTATGGGATCTCTTATCTGGAACCTTGTTATCCAGAAACTTTTTAATTATGGAAAGGATGTCCTCCCATAGACTCTATTATAATCAAATAATCCAAATATTTAAAAATGATTTCCTTTTACTCTGTAATAATTAAACAGTAACTTCAACTTGATCCAAAATAATTTCTAATTAATAATTACATGACTTAAGGTATGAAGATCCAAAGTAAATTAAAGGGATACTGTCATGGGAAAAACACATTTTTTCAAAATGAATCAGTTAATAGTGTTGCTCCAGCAGAATTCTGCACTGAAATCCATTTCTCAATAGAGCAAACTGATTTTTTTTATATTCAATTTTGAAATCTGACATGGGACTAGACATATTGTCAATTTCCCAGCTGCTCCAAGTCATGTGACTTGTGCTCTGATAAACTTCAATCACTCTTTAATGCTGTACTGCAAGTTAGAGTGATATCACCCCCCTCCCTTTTTCCCCCAGCAGCCAAACAAAAGAACAATGGGAAGGTAACCAGAGAACAGCTCCCTAACACAAGAGAACAGCTGCCTGGCAGATCTAAGAACAACACTCAATAGTAAAAACCCATGTCCCACTGAGACACATTCAGTTACATTGAGAAGGAAAAACAGCAGCCTGCCAGAAAGCATTTCTCTCCTAAAGTGCAGGCTCAAGTCACATGACCAGCGGCAGTTGGGAAATTGACAATATGTCTAGCCCCATGTCAGATTTCAAAATTGAATATAAAAAAATTTGTCTGCTCTTTTGAGAAATGGATTTCAGTGCAGAATTCTGCACTATTAACTGATGCGTTTTGAAAAAAACATGTTTTCCAATGACAGGATGCCTTTAAGATCTGTTATCCAGCATTCTGGATAACAGGCCCCATACCTGTAAATGCAACTTAGAATTGCCTATAAAATGATTTTAAGGCTTACATTGTCTTTCATCTCTCATTTTATCTGGCTAGGAGAGCATTTTAAGCAAATAATTTTCATTTCTAAAAAGTATTTGCATTTTCATTGTAATTGTAATAATAAAGCAGTGTCTTGTACTTGATGTTAACTAAGCTGCATTACTCCATATTGGAGGCAAAAAAAATATCCTATTGGGGTTTTATTCATTATTAAATTATTTTTAGCAGACTTCATTTCTGGGGTATTAAATTACAGAAAGATCCCTTTTTCTGAAAAACCACAGGTCCCGAGCATTGTGGAGAAGAGACCCTATACCTGTAGTAACTTCTATATCACAGGAATTGTAATCAAAGAGCACCAAGCAGCAGTTGGGCCTTGCTTTATGGCTGAGATTCAGGGTCTCTTACCCATTGGGACACTGCCAATAAATGCCATTGCAACAGCAATAATCTGACAAGCAGTTCCGCACCAACGCACAAAGAAACCTATAATATTTACAGACAAACAACAATCCAATCTCTCCCACATGGCATACAATTACAAACTGTTTTATTTGGGCTTTGTAAAGGAAACCAGGCAAGTCCAGCTACAGAGAACGGTGGTATAGATTTCTTCAGTGTCGGACTGGCCCACCAGGATACCAGGAAAACTCCCGGTGGGCCAGTCCAATGCTGGATTTCTTTTCAGGTGAATCCCAAAATTGTAATTTATGAGCATCGATGGATATATTGTGAATTGCATTTGTTTACTTGCTAAAATTAATTCCAGCCACAAGGTACAGGAAGATTAAATAAATGATGCAATGTGGCTGCAGATTTACAACAGTTTCACTGCAAGATGGATTTATAAGAAGCCTTTCTTTTATTTCCATTAAACAGTAAAGTGGTACTAAGGCATGGCCTCTTGTGTGCACCGAATATACCATGGAATAAAAGTCGCTGAAATATACCTGAACCATTAAAGTAGAATGCACCGAATCCGCTATTTGGGATTCGGCCAAATCGCGGTTGAAAAATTCAGATGAATACCAAACCGAGGGGCAGGAAAGGAAAAAGTGGAAAAAAATTCTTCTTTTGCGACAAAAAGTCATGCGATTTTTTGTAAAAATAAAAAAAAAAAAAAAAAAAAAAAAAAGTCATGCGATTTCCCTACCCCCCCCCTTAACTTACATATGCAAATTAGGATTCGGATTTGGTTCGGTCAGGTACAAGGATTCGGCCAAATCCGAATCCTGCTGAAAAAGGCATAATCCCGAACCAAATCATGGATTCGGTGCTTCCCTACTTTAAAGAAAAATTTTCTTTATTTTTACAGCAGCCCCAGTAACCGTGAAGACTGTCTACTCATCACTCAAAAACAAACATTTCGATAATTGAAACCAAAAATCAATGATCTGTTTGGGTAGAATTCACGGAGTGTTTGTTAGACTTTTACAGTACAGGATCGGTTATCCACAATGTTCGGGACCTGGGGGTTTCCGGATAATGGATTTTTCTGTAATTTAGATCTTCATGTAAACATTAAATAAACAGGATGATTTTACTTCAAATAAGGATTAATTATATCTTAGTTGGGGATCAAGTACAAGGTACTGTTTTATTATTACAGCGAAAAGAGAAATCATTTTAAAAAAAATTTGATTATTTGTTTAAAATTGGAGACTCACAATCCCATCAAGCCTCACCCCTGCAGTTCTGCTATTCTGGACTATGCTTAAAAAATTTAAAAAAAATAAAAACAGAGGCAGTAGGAGGCAGATCCATGGCCAATATAGCAACTTAATTCCGGTTGTCACATAGACAGGCCTTAGGGTACTCAGTATTGCATAGTGCAGCCCCTGGCAAACATATTTCAGCGATATGATGACAGATTTCTTCAAACGCTCAGAAGAGCCTAAGTGCTTTTCCAACAGGTGAGGGTAAACCACTCCAAGAATAAACGGTTTTCTATAACAGGCACTACTATTATTTGCAGTTTTAAGGATTATTCAACACATTCCTTCCCCGAGTAGAAGGAAACACAAACACCAGTTGATAATCTGAAAGGTCTGCACAGATCCACATACAGTGTTTGGCAGGGAACTGTGTTCCTACATCATCCGCATACAGGTTCCTGCAGGTATTTCTGGATTTTTTGTTCACAGACGTAGGAGAAGAAAGATCACAAACCTTCAAAGGGAACTTTGTCTTATATTATAGACTAGAGCAGGGATCCCCAACCTTTTGAACCCGTGAGCAACATTCAGAAAAAAAAGCAGTTGGGGAGCAACACAAACATGAAAAATGTTCTTGGGGTGCCAAATAAGTGCTGTGATTGGCCATTTAGTAGCCCCTTTGTGGATTGTCAACCTACATTGATGCTCGGTTTGGCAGTACACCTGGTTTTTATACAACCAGAACTTGCCTCCAAGCCTGGAATTAAAAAATAAGCTCCTGCTTTGAGGCCACTGGGAGCAACATCCAAGAGGTTGGAGAGCAACATGTTGCTCACGAGCTACTGGTTGGGGACCACTGGACTAGAGCCATGTAATCTCAGTCCCACAGTCAGCCAGTCCCACAGTCAGCCAGTCCCACAGTCAGCCAGTCCCACAGTCAGCCAGTCCCACAGTCAGCCAGTCCCACAGTCAGCCAGTCCCACAGTCTCAATGTGGCCATAGACACAAAGATTCGCTCGTTTGGCACGGTCAGTCTCTCACGGTCAGTCTCTCACGGTCAGTCTCTCACGGTCAGTCTCTCTCTCTCTCTCATTTACCTACTCTAGCTCTCTCTAACAGGGAATTCCAATCAGTAGTGTTATATTTGGGTCAATGATCTTGACACACAGGTTGGTGATATAATGGTCCGTTATTTCATCGACAAATATGTCAGTTATCTCCCCCTGGTCTGTACAGAGAAGACATATGGCACACTTGTTCACTGTGACTAAAACCCTTCTCTGCATGTCATGGCAGCCCAATGTAAAGAAATCCTTTGCCTTTGGCACAACTGAAGGTGTCACTAACTTTGCCCTTACACTGCCCCTGCCAGTAACCAACAAAACCAGATAAAAAACCCAATACAAATACAGGTATGGGAACGGTTTTCCCATCATGCTCAGGAGCTGGGGTTTTCCAGGTAAGGGGGTTTCTCTGTAATTTGGATCAGTATACCGAATGTCTACTAAATTAAACATTACATAAAACTATAGGCTTGTTTTGCCTCCAATAAGGCTACTGTTTTATTATTACAGAGAAAAAAGAAATTAATTTGAAAAAATTTGGATTATTTGGATAAAATGGAGTCTATGGGAGACGGCCTTTCCATAATTTCTAGGTAATGGGTTTACCGGATAAGAAGAGCATGGATCCTGCTTACAAACATAAATACAGTATGAATGATACTAATTAGTGTAAACACGGTTTAAAATACATTCTCCATTTGGTAAATTGCTAAAAACAAACTATTCAGGTCTACCCTGCCTATAATGTTAATGTAAACATCACGGTAATTCCAAGGAAGGCTGCCCTGCCTCTTTCAAGTGGAAAATAGTTTAATGGTTATACGACCAGGCAGAACAGGCCTGACCAATATCGCACAGTTGGTATGAAGTTAGTTGACATTCCTGTATTTAATGACTTCCATGCGATCAGCAGCACAGTCTGTTGAGTGACAGATAGTTACAACTGGTAGTTCAACTGGTAGTTCCGACTTTTGCAGCAGAAATCAGACAAATCCTTAAAAAGGGTTGTTCACCTTTAAATGACCATTTAGTATGTGTTTTATGTTTTTTTGGGGCGGTTTAGCATTTTATTCAGCAGCTCTCCAGTTTGCAATTTGCATCTGGTTGCTAGAGTCCAATTTACCCTAGCAACCATTTAAATAAGAGAAATGAATAGGAGAGGGGCAGAATAGGAGAAGTAAGGAGCAATAACAGTAGGTGTGTAGCCTTACAGAGCTTTTGTTTTTTAAGATGGGGTCAGTGACCCCCATTTGAAAGATGTAAAGTGATAAAAATTAATGTAAAAAAAACTGTAGAAGAGAAAAAAAATTAAGGCCAATTGAAAGGTTGCTTAGAATTAGCCATTTTATAACATACTAAAAATTAACCACCGCTATAACAATCCGTATCTTGGGTGGAGGGAGGGTTGGCACCTTTTTCTTCTGGCCCTACCAGTCACTGACGTAGAGAGCGGGGTGGATCAGCGAGGGGGCTGGATTGTGGCGCTTTGAGGGCGGGATCGTGATGCTTTGGGGGCAGAATCGTGATGCCTTGGGGGCGGGACTGTGGCATTTTGGGGCGGGATCATGGAGCTTTAGGGGGCAGCTGAATCAGGAAGATTAGGTGAGTAGGAAGGGATCTGAGGTGGGCCAGGGTGGAACAACAGGGATTACAAATTTACCGGCTAATATATTGTTGGCAAATATGTAATACTGGGCATGACCTTGGCTGATGTTTTACTGGCTAGACCAGTGAAATATGGCCAGGTTGCAATCCTAGCAGGAGGAGAGCCAAAATCTGCTTTTCATTGTCAGAACCAAGAGTGCAGAAAGGATATTGCTTTCAATGGCTCTTTAAAGCTCCTCTAAATAATAAATACCATCGAGACGCAGCACCAACAAACATTACTGACTCGTGAACCCCGCGTCCCCTAAGGAACTGCTGCTGCTTTAAGTCTGTCAAACTACAGTCTCATTACGGTGACCTACATTTAGGAAATAGATTTAAAAAATAGGCCCTGTCACATGAAGTGTGCCATGCGCAACAGATCTGCCAGTTACAAACACGTACGTTGGACAGACACACAGAACTTCCTGTAATGGAATGGAATCCATGAGAGGGAGAGAAGGTGAAAAAAATACACAATACAAAAACAAACTTGTGGGTGGAACCTTACAAAGACCAGAGGTTCAAATGTTTTAACCTTGCACAAACACAAAGAGCTTCTCCAATGGCCGACTAATGGCCACCATGGCTACCCTACGGGCATCCGAGCCCCTCTCATTCCTGCATGACACACACACACAATAAAAAATAATTTTTACTGCGTCAGGTTAAAGGGGTTGTACGCCTTTAAATTAACTTTTAGTATGATGTAGAGAATAATATTCTGAGACAATATGCAATTGGTTTTAATTTTTTATTATTTGCAGTTTTTGAGTTATTTAGCTTTTTATTCAGCAGTTTGCAAATTCAGCTTTCCGGTTGCTATAGGGTTGCCACCTTTTCTTCCTTTGGAATCCAGGCAGGGGGCGATACCAGTGACATCAGAAGTGGGGCTGATGCCGCAAAAGGGCAGGCCAGTGATTGGCCAAAGCTCTCCGGAAGCAGGCTTGCCTGGTTTTCAGATTTCTGAAAAAAGGGAAGGTATTTTCGAACCGGACAGCAGGTGTAAAAACCGGACAAGTGGCAACCCTAGGTTGCTAGGGACCAAATTATCCTAGCAACCATGCACTGATTTGAGTAAGAGACAAGAATATGAATAGAAAGACAAGTAATAAAAAGCAGCAATAACTATAAATTTGTAAACTTAAAGAGCATTTGTTTTTTAAATGGGTGTCAGTGACCCCCAGAAAAAGGAGGCTTACAATTCAAAAACCGTTACAAAAAAAAAACAAAATCAATTGAATGAAGGTCTCTGCCCTTGCCTGCAAGACAATCTGGACTTAGGGCAAAAGATCTGGACTTAAGGTGAACAGGATAGACTGCTGCCATTCCCTAATGTAACTGCAGTGCAGAGAGAGTGGGAGATCCTCGCTGTCACTAGCAAAGGAATTTTAATAGCATTTGGGAAGAAAAAGGTGCTGAAAACAACAGCCGTGGCATGTTTATTTCAGCCCCTTATTCTCCCTTGGGCTCCTTCAGGAACAAACCATCCAGGCCAACTGTCAGATGCAATGTCACGCTGCCGACTTCTCCCACATCTCAGGGAGGGGGAACACACCTAAACCATACTCAGTGGGTAAAAAGAAGTAAGGGCTACAGATATCCAAGGGGGAGGGGTCACTAGAACACTAAATTACAGCAAACGGTTGGACAAACAACTCTCTATTTGATTCCACAATTAAATTTATTGCTATCACTCCAAAAGGGCTACTCTATTGTGCCTGAAGTCTCTAATGCACTCATAATGATTCACTGTATAATAATCATAAACAACTTATTATAACAATATTGCGGATGATGCCTAGCATCTCTCTGCTGGTATTTACAGTATTCTGGCAGATCACTTCGTTCACCACTAAATTGAAGTATTATCAAGTATCATTGGGGTGAGATGGGCTAAAAGGAGCGAAAAAGTGCAAGACATGCAGTGTAAAGCCTTCTGAAAACAGAAAGTATTGACAAGCCTCATGATCAACAAACATCACGGACTTCATTCCCAAATTGAGATTTGAACTCACATCTCTTGCCGGCAACCTGTTTCTATCTTGTTAGATCTCATCAGTGCAACATATTGGAACATGGCTTCTGAGTAGTGATATGTGGGATGGGTTTTTCCCGACCCGCACAATATCAGCCCTTCCTCCACTCGCACCTGCCCGAGCCCGACTTCTGGGTTCCTTTTATAGACCCGCGCCACCCTGCCGATGATGTCACAAAAGGGGCAGGCCGAGCAGGCGCACGGCTCTAAAACCAGAACCCGGAAGTTGGAAGCCGGCAGTGTAATGTGGCGAGTAGGAAGTAGAGTTTAACCCGGACCCGCCCACCACCTGCAAATGGAGGTGTGAGGTCGGCCCGAACTCAATTGACCCGCGGATAAAACGGCAGGTATCGGGCCAGCCCTCACATTACTAGTTCTGAGTGACTTGTGGAAAAGCAAAGCAGAGAACTGAACCTGGCTAAAAGGCGCCAAAAATCCCTTCACCTGCAAAACATGCAGCATAAAGCCTTATGAAAACAGAAGGTATTTACTTGTCTCGTGCCATATACAAAGCACTGCCTTAATATCAAAAATGAGAGTTTAACCCTCACATAAGCCATTATGGGCTGAGACATGCAAATCATTAGCAGGCTTGTGCCACTTACTAATGGACTATATATATATAGGTTGTGCGTTCTCTCTCTATATGACAAAACTCAATGTAGACGACAATTCTGGACAAAAATTTAATATAGCAGGTTGCTGCAGAAAGACCTAACGCATTTCGGGATCAATTCCCCAATCATAGGTAACGCCAGTCTGACATGCCCACCATTAAACACTGAAGGCAGAATTAGGGGGTAATGTGCAGAGCAGAAGCTCACGGGGTCAGCAAGGATAGTATAAACAAGCTGCTGGCATTCAACAAAAATATCCAGAGCGCTGGCACAGAAGCAGCCACACTAACAATCTATTGTACCATAACAGATTTAGTGCTCACACAGCAGAACCAATACGTATCCATAAAAGTGTCAAGAGGCCATACAGCAATTACTGTAGTAGTCCGTTTCTGCTGGATTTAGTTAAACCGGTTTGAATTCCAGTCTGGTGGGAACAATCTCATTAAAGGGGAAGTATATCCCCTCTAGCTGGACCCAGAAATAAATGCAAAAAGCAAACCAGTGATAAAGTAGCACCATGGTGTCATAATACTGCACCAGCCACTGGCAACTTCGGAAAACAAAGCGTTCTGAGTGCCATCCCGCTGCAATTTTCATTCTAGATGGTGGGAAGGCAGGGGAAGGCAATTCGTGGAGATTAGTCGCCCAGAAGAAGAGGCGATTTGTCGACAGGACGACTAATCTCCCGAACTGCAGCGTGTGGCTGTGCCTTAAAGGGGAAACCTGTTCTTCCACAGATTCTGCTGTCGATTGTTGGGAAAGAATATGGCACTTAGTGCAAATAAGCAACACAGATTAATGTATAGCAATTTTAATATAAAAAATACAGAAAACCTGAATACTGCTGCTTTAGAAGCAAAGACTACATTTATTTTTGGGGTGAGGGTAGGAGCTGATCCAGGAAAGCTGATGATTTTTGGTAAAGCTGCCCTTAGAGTGTAAATGTTATAGGGGTCTTAGATTGTAAGAGTGAATACTGTACAATCGCTTTAAAGAGCTGCAGAATATGCAATGCTATTAAAATAAAGTACAGGTATAGGATCCATTATCTGGAAACCTTATCCAGAAAGCTCCAAATTACGGAAAGTTTATTTTGGATCATCTTGAATAGACTATATTTTATCCAAAGTGATTTCCTTTTTCTCTGTAATAATAAAACAGTAGCTTGTACTTGATCCAAACTAAGATATAATTAATCCTTATTGGAAGCAAAACCAGCCTATTGGGTTTATTTGATGTTTACATGATTTACTAGTAGATTTAGGGCATAAAAATGCAAATTACAGAAAGATCCATAATCCGGAAAACCCAAGGTCCTGAGCATTCTGGATAGAAGGTCCCACACCTATACAGGTACAGGACCAGTTATTCAGAATACATTGTATACTAGCACAGCAGGCTACTAGTATACAATATTGTGACTAAATCTAGCCCAGCACTACGCAAAGCCTTGATTGGGTACAGCAGCTCACACTCATGATATTCATTTTTCATTCATTTTTTTTTTTTAAAGGAGTCCTGCAATTTTAAATGACATTTCAATGCTAATGTACCTACCATACTGTATTTTATGCAAGATTTTTTTTAAAAAAAATAATCCTTCCAGAATGCAGAGAAGCCTTCGTTTTATAGAGCATTACAAATGCATTACTACATAAAGGGGCAGATATATCAAAGGTCGAAGTGAAAATTCAAATTTAAAAAAATTGACATTCAAGCTAATTTTTGTGTACTTCGACTAGGGAATAGTCCAAATTCGATTCGAACTTGAAAACAATTTGAAATTTATCATGTAATGTCTCTTTAAAAATCCGACTTTGACCATTCGCCATCTAATCTAAAACCTGCCAAATTGCTGTTTTAGCCTATGGGGGACCTCCTAGAACCTAATTGGAGTCAATTGGTGGACTTTGAAAAATCTAATTTTTTTTTTTTTTTTTTTAAACTTCGAATCTTCGATTTAAATTCGATCGATGCGATATTATTTCGATTCGAACGAAAATGGACCTATTGCACCGAAAACTGACCTATTCAGCCTAAAAAAAACCTTTGATTTCATTTCGGGTTGGTCTTTTTGAATTTTTGAAGTTGTTTCAAATTCGACTCACGATAAATCAGCCCCTAAAAGTGGAGTCCTTGATTCACTTGCACAGAAGGAAAAGTCATTTGTGCTATAGGGGGATGAATATTTTGCAATTTAGACACACAAACTACTAGTGACTGCCTTTTTCAATATATTAATTGAGGGCTAACCTGATAGAATAGCATAACCTGAGCAACAACAAAATCCAAAAGGAGCTTGCGGAACTGCACTCAGTTAAAGAAAATACAGTTATTTATTACAAATTGTTTTATGGCATTTCTTTCTTTGGGCTGTCAGTATCTTTGGTGGAAGGTGATGTGGAAGGTCTTGGAGCAATCGAGCCAAAACACCAAGAAAGGTCCATGGCAAAAAATTGGCCAGTGCCATTTGCTTGTGACATTCAATATGGTCTCATTGGAATGCACTCCTGGATCTGTAGGGAATTTATTCAAAAAATGATGTCTCTGCAATGGTTCCGTACAAAAGGAGGGAGGAGGCTTTGACTGCTATCTATGCAGTCCCACCGGCTGTTCGTTTTCTTCTGGGCTAAGACGGACTTGGACAAGATAATGCAAATCTAAGTCAGTTGTTTAAATGGGAAAAACTCCAGGAACTTTCCTGAATGTTTTGCTTCAGGGTCAGGAGCATCATGTTTGGCTTGAAGTGTTGACAATAAATGGGATGCAATCTGAGCATGCAAATACACAAAGGTTGCATTTCAAGTCATATTATGCTTTGAAAGAAAGGGTTAACCCCCCTCCCCCGCCAGTTACTCTGCTTACTCCTGTGAAGTGGATCCAAAATGAGGGGGCTGCCCCAAGGGTCTGGCTCTCTAAAGATAGTTAAATTAAATTTAACATTAAAAACTACTGAAAGCACCAATAACTATCAGCATTCATATGCCAGGAAATTGTTTTCCTCCAAAGTCCACTAACTCCAGAGTCTACCT